>CABFVX010002222.1:26136-86491 GCA_902151425.1 Timema shepardi | reverse complement strand
CCCCCCCCTTAACCCGTTAATTAGTCCTCCTCACCTGAATAACCGAATAAAGGACTGTTTTACATCTGAAATATTTTAGCTTGGGAAAAGCTATATCCAACTTCTGAATAAATATTGATGTATATTTTTTTAAGGAGAAAGTTCAACAGACTAACGCTGAGCCCCCACCCTTGTCAGTTTTCTGTGATTGATTATTCAATATATTCACAGATACCATTCATATATGAAGGCCGTATCCTCTAGCCACAACCTTAGAACGCAATGTGCTGTAATAATTGGGACCCACAAGACCATATATCTAAACAACACATTAACTAAAAACATAACAATGAGATAAAAAGATTAAGGGATTTTAGTTAGGATTATTGAAAAGTTAATATTGTCTAATTAGCTTAAGGAAAACTTTTAAAAATGAAAAAAAAAAAAAAAATTACCTTCAAAAATGATTCGGCATATTGTAGTGTAAAGAGCCCACAATCAGTGAGATTGTCCTGCAATGGTACCATAGGTGTTGATCCTTTCATCGTTTGTCTTGTAAACTTCTTCTCTAAGTTGTATTTTGCCTTATACTCAACTTGAAGATACTCACGAAGTGTGGCTACCACCTTCGTTCGTTTTGCATTTGGCAAGGAGTCAAATATAAGAATGCAAGGTCTGCAAAAACAACATCACAACATAAGCATACGTATCCCAGATACTTTGGCAAGGAAAATATAACTTAGTGACTTTGATTAAGAAAATATAAACCTTGTATAGAGAACATGTATATTTGCTTTTACAACCTCATTGGCTGATATATGCACCTTACTGTGCTTAAACGCGATATTTATTATTAGTGGCATAAAGTGGTTTTTATAAAAGGGTACATTTGACTCTTGAGATGACAGTTTAATTGCTTGTGGTTGCATAATCAATCCGACTTTTCACAAAAAGTATTTTCACTAAGTGTTTGAAAAATCCATTTCGAAAGTGCTAAAATTTGTTTCAAGTAAAACAAAATCATTATAATGTATTTTTGAGTTCACAAAATAAAACAATAAAGCTATTTATATACAAAATTCCATTTGTTCGTTACCACGAAAATATCATTAGCGGCCATGTTGATTTCGATTGGCGTAACATTAATTCAGTAGCAGTCAAGATCAAATCAACACAGCCTTTACCATCAAGGTCAACAAATAGCAAAGACAAACAGTAAACTCGCGAAGATAGAGCGTAACTATGTTATATTCTATGTAGACTTGAAAATAATATACCTAAAAACCCATGCATTTATTGTGTTCCAAATTAGATAATATTTTTATTCCTTTTCAGGAAGGGAGGGGTAAGAAAATCGATATATAGAATTAATATTTCTGTGTTTTTTGCTATTCTCATCTTTGGTTGTTTGTGATGTTAGTGAGCCCTGGAGTTTCTAGCTTCCTTTATGATGTCATGGTGTCTATATTTGTTATTGTGAGCTAGAATATTTTATCAGTCTTCATTTATAGTTTGATCTTATATTATGTTAGTAAAAAATATAGTGTGAAAAAATGTGTTTTTTGTGATTTTTCCAGGTGTTATAAAATCATTATGACAAAATTTCAAATATTTATCTACCATAATATGGGGTTTCTCTACTCATAGCAAATTTTGGGTGTCATAAAGTAAGAAAAGAAGGAAATTTTGATGAAAAAATAGGAACAGTAAAACATGTTAAAAACACCATCTTCACCTCTTGGTACCAAACAAAATAAATAAATGAGAACAATGGTTTTATGTTATTGGGCCTGTAGAAAAAAGAGGAAAAATATTTTATAAAAGAAAGACAAGAAGAAATACTCAAATATCATCTAACCCCTTGCAAACCTCATTTTATTCCCAACCCCCTTAAATTTATTTTCTCTTAAATACAATATTTATTGTACTTTGTCATTTAAATAAAAACCCAAATTTAGTAATAATAGTAGTGAAACAAAAATAGTAATAATAATGATGAACATTATCATCAAAAGTTAATACAGGTTAAAATAAAATGGCTTGCAACTAAAAAATATATTTTAAAGGTAGTCTGTGAAAGATCATAATAAATATTTTTTTACCACCATGTCTTAATACCCATTCAGATTGTGGGCTAAAAAATAAATAAATACATTAATCACGCTTTGAGTTGTTTTTGGGTTTCTTTGATTCATATTTACGTGCAGAAGAGTAGTCCAACATTGTTGTCTTCCTCTTTTGAAATTGCCTTTGTTTGTTTATTTTTTCTCAGCGACTTTCTTCCAATTTCTTGCACGCAGCATTAGTATAGTTTTAGCTATTTGAAAACCTTTAATTGATTTTCATTGCATTCTTAATCCTTTCATTAGATTCTGCCACTAATTACTTATTCTCTTCTCTTCTTTGAGTTCAACCCAAGATAAACTTATGGGCTTCTTAATGAAGTGACACTGATAGTTGTAATGTTTATTAAGACCATCTTCGGTATACTGCATGCCTCTGATGGATGGCTCAAAGAGACAGGTAATGTTGCCAGTACAATAGTTCTAAGTTTGTGAGACTCCGTCTCTTGGATATCTACCTGACTATAGTTTTGAAATTGAAATTCAAGTATATTTCAATTTTTTTAAATAAAGAAATCCAGTATATATGAACAGTACTCAAATACAAACAATCCCTATTTCAAAATCACAAAATAATATAAAGTTAGGGTAGGCCTAGGTCTGTCATAGTTAATATACTTGATTCTTGATGTAAAAATGTTTGATACATATATTCTAGTACATACTAAGGATGGGACCCTAAAACTTACAAGGAATATTCATGAATTCAAGACTCAAATCATAATCATTTTTACTTTCTTGCAATCTTACAGGTAGAGAAAGTGTTGTGATCGTCAAAAACAAATTGAACGCTGGGTCTTGGTGAATCTTGACGTTTCATGACACTCCTCCCCCCCCCCAATCCGAAAAAGTGGTTTTTGAATTACAGTCTGTCTGTCGGTACCTCCGATTAGAGCCTACAATAATTTACCGACCAGGCTAAAAGTTGGTATCTAGGGTTTTCATAGGGTTGCCTCGAGGGTTTTTGGGAATTGGATATCCAACCATAAAATTAAGGGTAGTTTACTGAAGGGCAAAAAGAGAAAAGGTCGATTTTCTCAAAATACACTTTTACAATTTTGATTAAATTTCATTTCAATTCATTTATAAATATTCTAAACAAATGGCCACTTTCAATCTTTTGGCAAAATGACTTTAAGAGCTCCTGTCTGATGCATAAATTCTCACTTTTTATCATATCTCCGAAACTATTGGATAATATGAAATTACTTATCATAGCAAATATTTACATCTATTTATAATAAAAATATTTTAATCGAAAAATATTTTTATAAAACCAATAGTTTTCAAGCTATACGCAAATATATATATATATTTTTTTAACCTTTCGAATATTAAAGGTGTTGTGACCTTAAAAAAAATCTAACCTGAAATGTTGATGAACCCTCAAACCATAAAAAGTGGTCTTTGCAATGCCATCTGTCTGTGTATCTTTTTTAACACCCAAATTAAGAGTAGTTTGATAAAAAGTGAAAAGAGAAACAATTGATTTTCTAAAAATCGGGTCTAACGATTTTGATTAAAATTTGTATTTAGGTGTTGATTAAGATTATAAATAAATTGGATATTTTCATTTTCCCATGAAAATTACTTTTAGGGTACTTTACAGAAGCAGAAATTTCTGTATATCCGCAACTATTTGAGGTAATATTATAGATTTTCATTGCAAAATTGTAGTACTCTTAAAATTAAAATAAATTTATATGAAATATATTTTTATAAAACCAACAGTTTCTGAGATATTGACAAATATATTGATACAATTATGTGAGATTTAGTTGTAAAGATATACTACTTAAGTCTTAACACAATAATTCTCTAATGCCATAAAGTAAGAAATGAGTAAATTTCTCAAAAAGTGTAGGTTCTCTTTCTTTCAACCTATTTGGAGATTTTTTTTTGTAAAACAATGATCTATCTCTATTATTTTGGATTCAATAGTCAATATTTACCTATTTTATTGGTTAAATTTTAAAATGAGGAATTTAATAGCAATGCAATAACTAGAGATGTGCAATCCCTAGTAAAATGACAAATATTTTAAACCTGAATTAGACATTTTAATACAAAGTGTTGATCCACGGTCACTCGGTATCAATATTTTTACTTTCTCACTCACTACCTTACGATTTTGTGATCGTCAAAAAAAATTAAACTCAAGATTTTGATGGATATCGACGTATAATGACTCCCCGAACCCTAAAAAGTGCTTTTCACAATGCCCTCCGTAAGTCAGTCTGTACCTCGGGAGCCTAAACTCTTTTACCGATTGGGCTAAAACTTGGTATATAGGGTATTCATAGGTTTAACCCGAGGAATTTTTGGAATTGGATATCCAACCCTACAATTAAAGGTAGTTTCCCTAAGGGAGAAAAGAGAAAAAAAAATATCAATTTTATCAAAATCGGTTTTATCGATTTTGATTCAACTTCATTTATAAGCTTTGATCAATATTACAAAACACATGGCCACTTTCAACTTTTCACCAAAATGAATTTAAGGGTTCCAGTTCGATGCATAAATTCTAATTTTTAATTTTATCTCAGTAAGTTTTTGAGATATGAAATTACTTGTCATTACATACATGTGGATCTATTTATAATAAACATCTTTTACTTAAAATATATTTTTATAAAACCAAACTTTTTAAGCTATACAGAAATATATATTTCTTTTAACTTTGCCAACACTTTAAGGTAAAGTATTACGACCGTCAAAAAAATATCTAGCCCGAGATGTCGACGGACGTNCCCCCCCGAAACCTAAATAAAATGTTTTTCAACGCTGTCTGTCTAACCCTAGAATTAATAGTAGTTTTACTAAAAGATGAAAAGAGAAAATTCCATTTTCTCGAAATCGGCTATAACGATTCTCTCTTTCTCATTTTTGATCCAATAGTCAATAATTACTTATTTAGTTGGTCAAAAGTTATAAAAAAAATATCCTCTAGTAAAATGACAAACATTTTAATCGGAAGTTAAAATTTTGATATGATGTTTTGACCACTGGGGACCCAAATTTTGATATTTTGTACTATCCAAATATACAAATGATGACGTTGATTCTAAAAAAAAATAATAAAAAAAATACATTTAAAACCACGAATAAACAATGTTTTACATATGTCTAGCGCAATTTGTTCTCGGGTTTGCTAGTGTATATTATATTACGAATTTTGTTCAAACGGAGCTCCATACCATTTATTTAAATAGTACTATATTTGAGTTATTTTTTAAAGGTATTGAAATAGTTATATAATTTCTTGTAGTTAAAACCAAAATAATGATAAGAAAATCCTAGCAACCAAACTCCAGATCATTAATTTACCATTTAATGTAAACAAAATTGGAAGTGGAGGAAACACTCCTAGTTATTGGGAAAGTAAAAAACTTCTGCTTACAATATTTTCTAAAATTCGAATTATAATTAGGGATTTGATGGCAAAATTAAGTTTCAGATTTGAAAAAAGGTGGATGCGACCTATCATTAATACACATGCATACACACACCTACTACATTTTTTGAATGATTTATAACACCGTCGACCTTGGTGATCTTGGGGTAAAGTACTCGCCTCAGGACCCAATGTTTATGGGTTCGAACCTAACGGAGGCCGAAAGCTTTTTCTAGAGTGAGAAAAAATCATAGCTCAACATCCTTCGGAGGGGAAGTAAAGTTGTCGGTTCCACGTATCATGTAAAATAATCCTGGAAGGTATGTGAAAATACCTCTCTTGGCAAAATTGGTATGTCATTTCACCTCACTCATAAAACTTTAGAGGAGAGGTACACGTAATCAGCCTTGGTGGCGTAACTTCAAAGAATGATTACAGCCATGGAGTTTACTCTACCACAAAAACTAACTACTATCCCCACCAACCCTTGACAGTTAATACTTTCCACAAGTTATATTTTTGATAGTGAATTTGTTTAATAAATAGAGACTCTTCAATGAAAAATAATCAACAAATATTATGTTGATAAAAATTACTTGGAAATAATGATAATTGCAGTTACCTAACATTATTAAAAATTAAGATGATAAAACACAAAAACCAAATATTTTTTTAGAATGTAGACAAAAGTTAAAATTCATTCAACTACAAGACTTTTTCAATTTTTACATTTTATGTTATAATACTTCATGTTTAGTCCTTATTAAAATATCCGTTTGTATTTTTATTTTTGTTATCTTAACACAATAAAATATACTTTAATGATGATTAAAGTTGATCAAAGGATAACTAGGCCTAATCTGTTTATTTCGAACATTTTTTATAAACTTAACTCATTCTAACAACACTTTTAAAAAACAACTAAAAGACAATTAAATCTTGATTCATTTGATTTTTAAACAATAATTGAGTCTAGATTGTTTAATTTGGCTGGATTTTAACCTGTATTTTGAAAGGGGTAGTTGGGGTTGATTAAAATTGAAAGCATGATTGAAATAAATCTTAATTCACAGTTTAGGCCTATATTGTGTAATGTAGGTCTATTTGTAAATCATTAAATTTATGAAGATTTGCTAGGATTTGAGATTCGAAAATAAAATATAGATTCGGATTCGAGAAATAGTGGACTCGACCTATCTCTAATACTATAGTTAACTACTCATTGGAGGAACTGCTGGAAAATATTCACGAACCTCTGCTAAGACTACGGACTAAAGGATGGTTGAGGCGCCTGTGTCACCTCACCGCAGAACAAGCTACGGCGAATATTATAAGTATTGAGGGATATTGTAATCTTTATTGAGCTTTGAACTCTATTAATCGATGTCCAAATGACAGAGTTTATATATGTAGGTACTACTGATTTGTTTCCCTATGCCTTAAGGCATAGTTTATTATGGGGAGGTTTGGGCTCTTTTATTCTAATGTCCTTATAACTTGGTGCTTATATGTCAGTACTACTGACTTAATTTCCCAATGCCCATAAGGCATAGTTTATAGCTTTATGCACTATCTTTCTATGTCTATCAGGCTTAGTCGCAAATATTAGGGTCAAGATTAGGCTCCTTAGACTATATGACCACATCGCGGCTAGTTTAAAGAATAGAATAAAATAATGTAGGATACCAGGTTATCTATCACTTTGTTACATGATCTAATTGGGTCTGTAACTGGCACTTGTCTTTGATGTGTCTGTTAATGGTGTACGAAGCTTTGAAAAGTCGAAGTCGAAGGTCAAATCTCCTTCAGCTTCGACTTCTACAATAACCTCCATATATTTGAAAAATATCGATAAATTATCAAACAATTAAATTATATCTTACTAAATATTACACATCACGTAGGGAGAGGGAGAGGTACATGAAATACTTAAAGAGGAGACGACGTGACAGGAGACAGGACATAAATCTAGACTTAACAATTAGGGAAGTGGTAGGGACGACCAGTAGTAGCGATGAGACTAGTACCAGTAGTGGTGATGGGACCGACATGGAGGAATTTGAAGACCATAACTGTTAGCAGAAATGTACTGGAAGAATATATGGAGCGAGATGGTAGGCTGTAGGGTGGGCCGAGATGAAACTCCTGGATATCTGGAGCCCAGCTGAGTGCGGCATTCACTGGATTCCGGAGGTGGAAACCTCCGATGAACTGTGGGGAGACACAGTTCCAGTTGGGTAGAGCCAAGATGGAAGAATGAGTTGACAGCGGAATTCACCCCTCTGCTCAGTGGATCTCCACACTTGGAGACAAGTGTGTAGTAGGGTTCGAGCGAACGGGCTTCCGGACCGTCGGCTGGCAACAGTCGTCTGTATGAGAAGACCAGGAAAAGACCGCAGCCTCGAAGAAGTGAATAGGATAAGTTAGGTTAGGCTCTTTTATTGTATTAAATGTACTATTTTCTAGTAATTAGTATATAAGTTAGGTTTAGGTCCATGGTGTTGGCTTTGTGGGTAAGGTAGGTGGAGTGAGATCTTCGATAGGGCGCCTCCCCAGGTGGTGGATAAGGGGATGCCCAGCTCCGCTGGGGCTCTTGCTAACCCAGGCCCACCGGATCCGGTAGTGGCTGGATATCCAGTGGGGTGGGGTACCAGGGGCGTTATATACTCGGGGTGAACCAACTAGCTGAACAACAAATGGTAGACGGTAATATATGGACATTAGGTTTAGATGCTTACATCGCTGTAGTTAATAAATAAAAAGGAATTGTGAAGATAGGAGAATAGAATTAAGAAAGATAGCACACCCCAGTTTTTTTTAAAATAGGTACTGGGGTTAGGCCTAGGATAATGTCCAGGCTGTCCCTTTTCACTTAGTTGAATATATTTGTTAGGGTTATTATTTTAAGAACTTTTTTGTTGTTTACCTATATTGTATTTGACTGATTGTAGTACTAAATGTTTTTATTTTAACTATGTCTAATTAAACTAAACTAAAATGTCTAACAAATCTGGATCAATGGCGATGTTGTTTAGGATGTCAGTACCAAATTTTCTGTCTTGATTCCTTTTGCTCGGGAGTAAGGAGTTTCGGCACCATTTTTGCACAAACCTTCCGCATGTTAAATGATTCATGCAAAATCTGCCGAACACTTTCTTTGCCGAATCCTGTCATTTCAGCAAGCCCTCGGATGCTCAGACGACAATCAGCACGGATTAATTTACCAATTTTTTTCAATGTTTTTGTCCGTTTTGACGTTGAGGGCTGTCCTGGGCGCCGATCGTCTTCGGTTGTTTCACGCCCTTCTTTAAACCGTTTAAACCACTCATAAACTTGTGTGCGGGATAAACATTCATTCCCGTAGACTTTTTTAACATTGCATAAGCTTCTGTGGCAGTTTTCCCTAGTTTAACAAGAAACTTGAGGTTAACCCGTTGCTCCGTCTGTCCACTTGGCATTTTTCCGACGCGCCACTAGTGCGTAGACTAATTCAATCAACTGCTACAGTCAAACTGAGCGACCTGCTGGCTTGTCTAGAGAGCTCAGGGTGGGGGAAGGCCCATTAAACACAGTAATGTTCATAGATGTCGTGGCATGCTCGCAGTTTGCTGGGAGCAGCATCAGTCTGGTTATTTAATAGCCACACCTTGTATTATTAAACCGATTTGTTAAACTTATAAATCATTCTTATACTTTGTTCCTTCCAATCAACATTTATAAGTTTATGAGTGTTGTAAGAACACCTAATTACAATAATTAAATGTATTTATTATGTGTAGTTTTTTATTAAAATTAAGTTAAGCTAGCTTAATAAATAACAAATATGTTGAATTTATTTCAAGTTGGCATATTGGTTTTGAATGCAATTTGTGAACATCATAACCAGAGTTGTAAATACCCCCAAGATATTGGCCAATGTATGGTGTCGAAGGAAAAGAGGAGTGGTTTGAAAACCCCGTGATATTGGATAGAGTAATTAGACTTGCTCTTTGTATGCTGTTTTTAACTAGCATATCTTGGGATTTATAAGCTGGCAGGTAAGAGCTTTGGAAGAATTACTTAAAATCCAATATTGTTTAGACATTTCTTTGCTCATTCGAGTTATACATATCGGACCTAAAATATATTGATTTTCAGATTAATAATTAATATGATGAAGGGTATGCGGTGCAGGACTAGCATACCCAGAGAATAAACCAATAATTAAATATCAATCATTGAATAATTTGAGTATTTTATTTAAAAATAATGACTTTAATTACTTTAAATTAGTAATACAAATGCATAGAAAAATGATGCCTCAAATTAATCGAGGAAAAAAAAGAGTTGATCACACTAACCAAATTATAGTAAAATGTAATTTTTAAAATTAAAACAAGGAAAAGCAAAAAAGAAAATCTAAAAACAAAACAAAAAAATACTCACTGTTTGAAAGATTTGTCAATTGGTGTCCCACCTCTTATCTTTAATTTACTTTTCTTGGTATTTTTCAAATTAATGTCAGTAACTGGTTCTTCGGGTTCACCGGGGAAAATGGCTATCACCTGCAAAAAAATAAAGTATGTATAGTATAGTAAATAAGTCTTGAGAATATATAAACAACATATTAAAAAAATGAACACAGTTTTTGACCAAGTGTGGTGAAGTTCCATTTTAACTAGAGCATGTGGCATTTTGTCTGTATTTTTGTTACACAATAGCTATAAATTGTGTCGAATAAGTTTAACAAAATTCAGCAGTAATATTCTTTTAACCTAGGTTGAACAACATAAGTACAGCAGGGCCCCACTTTACGGTGTTTCACTAATACAGTAGTTTCCAATTATAGACATGTTTCACTATGTTCGGCGCCTGTCTCACTCTGATGGTGAATTTCAAGATGTTATCTGCACACTATTAAGTAAGAGATAAACTTTTTGGCATTTCTCTCTCTTACACACTTTTAATAATGGTTTGCTAATTTTTAATGAATATGAGATATATCAATGTATTTTTAGTTAAATGAAACAAATGTGTTAATAAAAGATTTGAACATCATTAGTAAGTTTGAAATGTGCAAAATGAGTCTTTAAATAAGTTGATTTAGGCTAATATGGTAAGACTTCCTTCAGGTTAGTTAGTATTGGGAACACTCACTGGTAGCAGTTGAGTTACATAATGTCTTTGGCTGCCATTTTATGTTGATAATTCAGTCTGTTTACAGTATTTGTGCCCTCAACTCTTTTGATTCATTGGATTACTTTATATACAATACCGGTACTGAATAATAATTTGTACTTGTTACAATGACTTCTAAGTGTAGTAGTGATTAAAAGAGAACTCGTAAGCCTCTTACTTTATATCCCAAGCTAGAAATTATTAAATATTTAAAATATGTTGAATTTATATTTGTCAGTCACTTTTAACTAAGGATGAAAATATTTTAAGGTAACCAAAGTGTGTACTAGAGGCTATGTACATATTACTTTTATGTCGATTTTTAGGCCTAATATATCATATTTATGATAGAATAAACATGTTATTAGGGATTTATATGCATTTCAAATTTAAAAAAAATGTTATATCTCGCTTTACTGCGGGGCCCTACTGTGCAATGATATTGACTTTTCCATCTTTTTAAATTAAATATTTTCATATTTCTTCTTTCCAGTTAATTTAAATTAAATTCATCTTTTCTAAACAACAGCCATGTTTCTATTTTTCTTTTGTTTAGCTGCACGTGTTAGAAGCATGGCTTATTTCTGGGTTGTATTATGCAGTATTCAAGAACAGGTGCATAGTAAAGCTGTGTATAATTTTAGTTTTTGCGCTCAGATAGAATAACCTCATTGGTCGATGGAAAGAAATCAAGTAATGACCTGGGTTTGAGAGTAAGAAGCTACAGGGTAGAGAGACCCAAGCTTAGCAAGGCGCCATAGTTTTATCAATGAGTCCCTGCTGAAACGTCTAATTGACGTAGACGTAACGATCGTAACACTATGTATGGATATATGTGGATACTGT
Organism: Timema shepardi; assembly: GCA_902151425.1. Classification (NCBI taxonomy): domain Eukaryota; kingdom Metazoa; phylum Arthropoda; class Insecta; order Phasmatodea; family Timematidae; genus Timema; species Timema shepardi. The sequence goes on along the minus strand of CABFVX010002222.1, from coordinate 74,992 downwards.
GTATATTTAATGTATATTATGTATACTGTTTACATGTTTGACAAAAATGATTCAACTGTAATTTAAAATTTGTGAAAATAAACATGCTGAATCATCCTATGAGAAAGTTATTAGTATTTAGAAGATTGTAGCAAATGGAATTCCCATCGTGGGTTCGTATCATTACAAATGGCTCCCATCGTGGGTGCGTAACGTTACAACTGTACATGGTTTCTAGATCTGGTTATCTGTTTAAAAATGGCAGCAAATGAAAAATCTGTCTATTAGTTTGTTTGTTTCGTGATAACTGCCAAATACGTGTAAAAAAAAATTGGCGAGGATATTAGGATGTTTTATGAACCTAAGCTGAACAATGTAAGTGTGTACATAATTTCTCAATGTGATTATCTGTTTCAACATGGCAATTTCTCAAAAGAATTCTCATTTAATAGATAATTTTAAGTGAGTTTAATATAGAATGCTAAGCAATTGATCAAATAAATTGAACATAATTGATTACATTTTGAAATATAGTACAAGACTGACGCCTTAAAACTGCATGAACAACAGATATTTATGAAGATAATACAATTTTGAATATAGTATCAATTTGTTTTTTGTGTAACTTGCTCACCAAGGAAATACATCAACTTCCAAACTAAGGAGACATTATAGAAGAAATTCCAACTAAAAATCCAGAGTAATTTAAAACTGTAATAATGTTAAGAGCTTGACATAATTGTTAACATATAAATGTACTTAGCATGTTGTGACTGGAGAGAACAAAATCTACTGTTCACAAAAAGTTACTAGTATTCAATGTTAATACCATTATAATGATAATAGATCAAAATCCTATATATTATTTATGTTGTCAATATCCGTTTTTCTTAACTAATACAAAACCTACAGTGATGAATAAGGTATCAGTGGATAGGATTTTTTACAGACTTCTGACATAGCATACTCAGTTTACATTAAATCAGCCTGTCAAAGACCAACTTAAAAACTGGTAATGGAATATTTCCCAACATGTTTTTTTTCTAAATTAACGTTTTTCAATTCAAAATTCAAAATTAAATTCCCAAAATTTGATAGTTACAAACTAAAAGTTTAATTTGTGAGTAGAAATTATTCCAAAAATTGTTCATTCATCGAAAACATTTGAACACACTTGACCAGAAAATTGGGATTTGGGGAAAGATTGAAAAATAATTATGAGCTCTATAAGTGCACTATGCTAATATTGTTATCAACTTCCTTCTCATAATACACCATGTAAACTAATTTATTATTTGGTTAGCCGCATAAACACAAATTAGCAATAAATATATTTAATAAATTGGTGTTAGTCAAATCATTAAATAAGTTTTAAGAGAGGAAGTCATATTTCATGATACAATTAAAATATAAATGATTATTACTTTTTATGAAGAAAAAGGTTAGATTTTTTAAATGTGGGATATTGTTATTAAAAGTACAACTAACAAAAATTAAATGTTATAGTAATTAGTAATAGCTTTATTGGTCTATGCTTTTGGTTTAGTAGTTGAAAAAGAACTTTTGCAGGGTGGCTAACAAACTTTTATTATAAAATTCCCTGACTTTTCGAAGTTTCCTAGAATACACACAAAAAAAAAAAGTCCAGACCTAACTTTTTTGCAGATTTTCTTTGTAGATGGGAATTTTTTCATTACATTAATCACATATTTCCAAAATATTATTATTAGCACCGCGTCTTACTAGCCATTCGGAATATACGCACTTATGCTAATGTGTAATGGTAGGGTGATTGTGAGATGAAATGAAGGACCTACAGTTTAACGTGGAATCCGAACCACGGTGGAGGCCTGGCATTCCCCACATTCACAAGATGTCTTGTCAGAGGTGAAGGAAGGGTTTGGTAATCAGATAAATCTTTGCCACGACCGAGGATTGAACCCCGGCTGCCAGCACAGGTCACTTTTGTTAAAATGATTAATGTAGATGCAGAATCAGTTATGTATTTAAATTCACTGACTTTTTATTTGTTTTAATTAAATTTCTTGACATTCCCTTAGTTTTCCCAGACTTTTCCATGTTTTTACTGTCTGTAGCCACCCTGAATAAGAGTTAGATTTAATTTTAAAGGCTGGATTAAAATAATTTGCATTTATGTATTTGAAATAAAAAGATAATCAATAACCTCATCTTCCATTTCAGATTCGGCACCATTAGCTTCGTCTCTGTTGTTTGAGACTTCATGAAGCTTTACTTTAGATATCTTGTGTGCAGCAGGGGCTGAAAATTAATAATAAGTATTAACACTTTATAACAATATCTAATTTTAAAGGTTTTAAGTTATACATAGACACACACAGAGACTCACAGGGATTTCATGGTAATGGGCATTACACTGTGACAACTTAAAATAAGATTTGTATATCTAATTTAAGAAAAACCCAACCAAAACAATAGAACCATTTATAGCATTACTCCATATTTCTGGCCAGTATAATTTTTAAAAAAAGGTGTAAAGGGTGTTACTTGATTTGGACTGGACATGGAAGCTGAGATTCATATGAATAATCAACAAGTCTAAGATTTGCTTGTCAAAACATTTTAAAAAAATGTCTAAGATTTTTGAAATGCAGGTCTTTCATAAGAATGGTGCCAAAATTATTTGTTTGATTTTTTTTTTAAAGAAAGAATTTGTTATGGGTGTTACAAAGTTGAAATCTTGTATGATTTCCACTACAGCTAAAGCATAATCAAAGCATTTTATCATGTAATAAGAGCACTAACCAACTTTTAAAAGGTATGTTAATAAAAATTGACACACAAAAATATGTAGGTTTGCTGAATACAAAATTATTTCATAAAAAAAGTTAAGGAAATATGGTCTATTTTATACAGGCTTCCTTAAGGTACTTTTAACAGCCAATAAAGAGCAAATATCTGCCTATACCTTAACTCTTCTAATTTTAATGTAAATTAACTTTTGAACTAAATTCATACAAAACTTTAAAGAGACCTTTGGTTTTCACATATGGATTTGAGAATCTACCAATTAAGTGATCAAATTTTACATCTGTAATTTCATCACTATCTGCAATAAATGTAGTTTTAGTTTGTCCTATATAGAATTTAAAAACATTAAAGAGACAAAACCTTCTTAATCAATACAACCCTGACTTGCATACCAGAATAGTGATATATTCTCCCATGTTTGACTTTTGCTGACGTTTTGGTTGCTCACTAGGAAATTTAACAATACATACACGCTGGAATAGATATAATTAATATTAATAGGATTTCTGATAAGATGATTCTCAGGTTCTTTCTCAGATTCTTTTTGTCTATGAATAAATATCCTCCCATTGATGACACTTGGGCTTCATCCACAAATCCTGGGTGTTTTCACCACTGTTAATTTTCTCAATCAATGATTCAGAAGACTTTGCTATAAGGATGTGGGAAGATACACTCTAAAATGACATCTTTGTATCTTGGGGATTGGTAGAATATTCTCCCAAAAGTCGTTCAACACAAACTCACCTTCTGCAACCTGTCTTGTCAACCTAGTGACTTGAAATTTCATTTACATTCTCAGGGAAATAAACTTGAAAATCTTTCGCTGTCACAATATGCACCTTCCTGTTGCCTTTAACTGCCAACCATGTGTGATGTTTCAAACTTGTGGCAACAACATCAAATGCAACCTTACAATGCTGAAGTGTGAAGAAATTCCACTCCATGTCTAGTTAATATTCATATTTAATTTAGCAAAGGTTTGAAATTGTATTCCTAGTTTTAGAATGTCCAGCACAGTTGATCTTCACAGCCTTAATTTGATCTGGGAGAATTAAAGAGAAATTTTAAGCAAAGGCAATCAGACCAACAGTAAACATCCATGAACAGTTGTTTTTCAAACTAGATATACTGGTTCCAAAGTATTGTTGTTGTTATTATTATTATTATTAGCACTGCGTGTTACTACCCGTTCGGGTTGTACACCCTTACACTAATGTGTAAATGGTAGGGTGATTGTGAGATGAAATGGAGGACCTACAGTTTAAGGTGGAATCCGAACCATGATGGAGGCCTGGCATACCCCACATTCACAAGTGGTGATTAATACACGTCTTGTCAGAGGTGAAGAAGGGTTTGGTAATCAGATAAATATGTGCCGGAACCGAGGATTGAACCCCGGACCCCAGCACCGAAGTCCGACACCTTACCTCTAGACCACCAGGTCATCGACCAAAGTATTGTTCCTGCAATTTTTTCACAAAATAGTGGGTCTTGAGATGTGAGATCTTATCATCAAAATATTTCAGAGCTTTTGTAAAAGTTCCTTTTAAAATTCAAAGCTGAATTTTTGGACTTGGGCTTTATCAGTCTGCCATTGTTTACAAGAAATATTTTGTTTTGAATTAAAATTTGGTTCAATTAAATAATAGTTTAAAAAATATACATTGAGTTTATTTAATTTATTATTAGCTACTACAGGCGTACTCTGCTTTATGACATTTTTCATTTATAACAAGAACCCATACATTTGATGAGTGGTGCATTCTTTTGACCTATATCAGCGTGTTTCCATGATGAGGCACTGTTTTTTTTCTCAATCAACTAGGCAAAATATTTTGGTTTTTGTTCATTTTACTGTAAAAACAAAAAACAAAAAATACACACACACACATTTTGAAGCTAAAAAAATCACGTTTATCACCAATAACAAAAAACCTGCCACTGCTTATCAGCTTTTATAACACAAAAACCTGTTGATGAAATTTGATCCTTCTTTAAAGTCCATTTTGTTAGAGTTGGCCACATGATTCGAGAATTGAAATCGTCAGGCGCTAACCTCGAAGAATTAGATGTTGTCTGCCATCACCTCTTGAATATGCCATTAGAATATCAAGTTAATGCTACTGCCATAGAGACTCTATCTGCTGATAATCTCAACTTGACATTCATAAAAACGCGCCTAATTGATGAGCAGAGCAAACGCCAAGCAGAAGGTAATGATGGATGAAGCCAATCATTCTCTAGCGTTACTGACTGGAGGGCTTCAAAACTGAAAATTTTGTAACCGGAATTTTGTCCGAATTGTAAGCAAAGTATTCAATGGTCTTTTCTGTCATAATGCTTATCACTTTCGTTTGGACTGTCCTAAATTGAAAGGCAAGAAGCAGCAGAAGAGTTCAAAATATCAAGCAAACGTAGGTGAAACTAGTAGTGATGATGAATTTAGTTTTATTGTGTCAACGTCAGCAGCTTGTAGTGATGGATGTGTGGTTGCTCGGCTCTGGTGTCACTGAACATATAATCAGTGAAAAAAATACTAGTTTGGTATTCAGGATGTTGTGAGCTGAAAAGATCTGAGATATACACGCGTCTGTGAATCACACAAGTAATCAAAACTTCTTGCATACAGGCTCCCTCACACAAAGCCACACATTAGAGCTAAGTGCCCTTTGGAGATCATACACAGTGATGATGTAGGGTCCATTAAGCCCATATTATAATATTATGATCAAAAGAGGTATCTGCTTACCATGATTCATCACTTTACAATTATTTACACTCTAAAGTCAAAGCTTGAAGTATTTTCATATTTTAAGCAACTTGAAGCTATAGCAACAACTCACTTTAACCTAATGATAAGTTGCTTCAGGTCAGATAATGGCGGTTATGTGTCACAGGAAACGCTTGATTATTTAAAGAAGCAGCGCATCCAGTCAGAGTTTACAATCAGGCATACCAGTCAGCAGAAAGGCTTTGCAGAAAGAATGGGACACTGGCGCTTGGTGCCGAGTCATTTATCAATAATTTGCCAGAAACCGAGGACATCCATAGCAGAGATGATGCTCAACAATGGATGGCTGCAGTTGAGGAGATGTACTTATTGAAGAAAAATGACACCTGGACCTTGCACAGCTTTCTCGGTATAAAAATTGATCAGAAAACTTAGCCAAACAGCCTACTCAAAGTTCTAAAGAAATTTGGTATGGAAAAATGAAAGACACTGATGGAGGCAAAACAACCTGAAATAACAACTACATTATAGTGCACAATCCATAAAAAGCTGTACCATGAGCTTGTTGGTAGTTTGATGGATGTGATACTCTACACTCACCCTGATCTGAGCTTCTACATGATTTTCTACAGCAGGTATCAGAGCAATGCAACAGAAGCACATTGGAATGGACTCACACAAATACTATGGTATATTCAAGGAGCACTTGAAGTTGGTCTCTTCAATCCAAAGATCTGTTATGTTACCTTATGGTTCTATGTTGATGCAGACTGGGCCAATGACAGCGATGGTCATAAATCTACATCTGGGACCCTTTCCAAGTTTATGGTCTCACTGTTGGTTGGACCACGAATAAGCAGACTAAAGTCACCCTGAGCTCAACTGGGTCAGAGTTTGTATCCCTGTCAAATGACTCATTCGACCTACTCTGGTTGAGAAGACTGATCCAGGACTTTGAGATAATTCTAAGACACACCAAGGCGTACAAAGACAACCAGTACTGCATAAGATGTTTGGATATGTGGGAACATCGAAGACTAAAGTATATTGATGTGATTTATTCGGAGACATACTAGCGAGCCCTTGTGTTGATGGACTCAATCTGCCTCAAGGAGCGCAGCGCAACTTCTATAAGGATGAAGATCTGTATATCGTCTACGGACAAGGAGCATGGAAAAATAATGAAACTAACCTAACACAACCAAAACAAATCTTCTTCAGTTAAAGCTAATCACCCAAAACCAAATTAGCTAAAACCAATATACAAGCAGCTAATGAGGTTCCATACCTATAATATTATTATCATTATTAAAACAGCGTCTTACTACTCATTCGGGTTATATGCACTTAGGCTAATGTATAAAGGTAGAGTGATTGTGAGATGAAATGGAGGACCTACAATTTAATGTGGAATTCAAACCACGGCAGAGGCCTGGCATTCTTCACATTCCTAAGTTGTGATTAATACACGTCTTGTCAGAGGTGAAAGAAGGGTTTAGCAATCAGATAAATCTGTGCCGGGACCGGGGATTGAAACCCGGACCCCCAGCACAGAAGTCTCATCCTTATCCCTAATAAATCCCATAATAAATCTTGATATTAGCCTTATATATAAAACACACATATTTAACTGATAGAATCAATAAATATGAGGCTTCAACCTCTAAAAATCTTTCAAGGCCCTGATTTATTGACTAACATAACATATCCTCACTAAATCTCAATGCATCATATTCAGCATCACTAGAAATTCTCTATAATTCAAGCATATAAAAAAGAAAGAATAATTGGTTATCAAATTTAATTATTTGTCATTAGTTATCTAAAAAGCACATTATCGATAATGATTTAATAAAACAACAAATGAAGCTAAGGACAATAATTATTATAATGTCATATCATGGGCTAACATTAAAAAAACTTAATTATGTAATTTTTTTATGAGCCATTAAAGAGATATTTATATGGTTTAGTTCTGACACATTTTATCATAAATAATAATTTTGTGAACACATTTTGTTAAAGTACACAATATATATTGTTGTAGCAATCAATTCAATTATATCATCTAACTATTTGAACTTTACTGTTTGACTTACCTTTTTTTTTTGATTGTGGACTAGATTTTTTGGTGCTCGTATTGGTTACACAAGTCACAGTGGTAGTTTTCATATTCTCTTCTACCAAACCAGGGAAACAAATCACGGCTAAGAACCAATGCTGCCTATAAAGCATAAGTATGTGTTATTAGTTAAAGTATGTGTTTGTCACATTGAAAGTTAACTAGAAAAAAAAAATCAAACTAAATGATAAAAGTAACTATTGGTTGGCTATTATAAACCAATGAAGCAACCACGCCAACAAATGTTTAGTATTACATGTCATAAACAGTACGATGTTAAGTGAAGGAAGTATTTTAAATATGGGTAGCTTTAAAAAAAAAAGTGGCCAGATTAGTAAAGATCTATGTGATCTGGATTCAGTATGAAATTAAAGATTTTTTTACTATTATCACCAAGTCTTATTTAGGTTGTATGCATAAATGAACTATTCTAATGAGGTATGGATAAGGAAGGAAGCATCTAAGAGGTAATCTGCCGACATGTGCTTAGAAGGAGAGTAGGAAACCAATGAGGAAAAAACACCCTCGGTAGACCCAAATGGGATTCAAACCCCTATCTGCCTGACATCAGCATGCCAGCATAACATGAGATCAACACTTTAGACCAGTAGTTCTTAACATGGGAGGTACGCACCCCCCTCCCTCTGGGGAGTTGTTTAAGCCCTTCCTTGGGGTTTGTGGGACAACTTTGAAATATAGTTCAACATCAACTAAGAATTGGCGACATTCTTTATTTCATTCCCTTTTACAAAGTGAGATAATTTTTTCTTGAGGTATTGGCAGCAACAGCATTGCCTACGAGTTGTTAAACCCAATATTCAAGAATTGATTTAAAAAGAGTGTCAACCATCCCACTAGAATTCAATCATATTATTTGTAGCACTATGCTGCCAGTTCTACATGTGTTTTTGTATAAAATTAAGTAACCAAGTGACTAGAAAACAAAACTTATATATTTTTTAAAATCATTCCATAAAATATCTGCGAGGAATTTGATTATGTACCAGTGGGGGTGTCAGCTCAAAAAGGTTGGTAACCACCAAACTAGACCATTTCTATACTTATTGACATTACCATAAGAGCAGGCAAAATCTTTTCAATCTAAAGAAGAAAATGTATCAATAATAATACTACGTTCAAACAATGACCAATTTTGAACAGCAAAAAGAGGGCCTTTCATGGGCAAGAAGGCAATCTCCTGGGAGAAAGACACATGCGTTTTAATCCAAGGTGGGAATTTTAATTGGTTGTAAAGTTTGATTTGGATCTACCTGTGAGTATGAAACCACAATAATTAATTTGATGAAAAAATAAACTGATACAAAAAAAACTTTCCGTTTTATTTATAACTTGTTCGTTAAAATGGGTTAATATGTAAGCAAATTTTTGCAGCGTTAGTTATAGCAGTGGCCATTTAAATAATAAGCTTCACAAATACATACATGTACATGCACAGACAAGCACTAATTGGCAACAAATTACTTTTTGTAACAATGGATTGTTTGAATTCATTCAACTAGTATTTTGCTAGGAGTGACACACCAATGGGTAAACAATGTTACTTATTAAGAGAATATTTTGATATTGCATTTCATCTCAAAAGGAGACTTACTTGTGACATTTTTGAATGCAGAATCAAGCAACAAATTTGTGCAAATAAAAAAAAAATCCCTAGTAAAATTACACCTTTAAATAAAGTTTTTTTATTATTTTTTAGCACCGCGTCTTACTACCCTTCGGGTTATACGCTTTAAGTACTAATTACGCTAATGGATTAGGAATAGGGAAGGTTGAATTAGAGGAAGTGAAGCCGCATTTGCATGGAGGGAGAGTGGAAATCCATTTACGAACACCCCCCCCCCTCCAGTTCACCCGACCGAGATTCGAACCTCGATCTCCCCGTCCTCAGCAGTCGAGCTCAACACGACTAGCGCGTTAGCCAACTACGCCGAGGCGGGTTTAAATAAAGTTAATTTTAATGAAAATTTAGGAGTGTATAGTCTAGAACAGGGGTCGCCCAACTCATCCAGTATGGGAGTTACTTTCAAAATGTCAAGGTGTTTTTCCATATGGAATATTGACTAATGGTGTAACCTTTATTTTCCATACAGGGTTCCTACAGTATTTGTAAAAAAATTCTCCCTGACTATTTTCCCAAGTTCCCTGACCAGTATCTCATAAAATTTCTACTATAACTTTACAATACTATACATGTGAAAATATTAATTTAAATATATTTATTTCGGCCTCCTCCTCCCCTACAGCCGACCTTGCCTCACTTCTCATGGGAGAGTAAGAAAGCAGACGTCTTGCCAATCAATTCAGGGAAAATGATGGAAAAATAAATAAATATGTCTAACCCTATCAAAAAGTTGTAACAAACTTGATTCACTTTGGTATCATGTGCAGAAATAAATACTAAATAACAGGCCATATTCATGTCTCAAGTCAATTTTCTTTTTATTAAAATTATCAAAAGTCATACAATAAGATACTATGCTATATTTAATAAAGTGAAGCCTGTTTCTTCTTCAGTTCTTGCAACTCCACTTCTATTGCTTCTTGTTTCTCTTCAGTTGCCATTATTAATTTTTTTTTTTCTTTTTCCTTCTTAGCCTTTAACTTGTATATCTAATTTCATCTTTTCTGCCTTCTTCTTGTCTTCTTCACTTCTTTCCGTCTTCTTCATCTCCAAATATTCATGATAGCGTTTCCGAGCACCTCTCACGTAATCCAACATCTTTTTGCTAATGTGTATGTTTTTAATCCCTCCTGCTTCCTGTATCTCATCATGAATGTGATGCTGTGCAGTGACTGTTTATTCATGCATATTTTCAACCAAGATTTATTGACTGAAAAACCACCTTCAACAGTTGCATTCTCATGTGACAAGACAAGGCAAATCTTTATCACTTCCCAAAGATGTTTAGTTTGCATCTCCTATTAGAAAGCTAACATAAATAGTGTCAAGTCCTACTTCATCACTAAACTGATCACAAGGACGAAATATTTCTTGAAGCTGAGATTTTTTGAGGTTGCAAAAATGCAAGTATTCTTTCTTGGGATTTTCAGCCAGAACATCATTTATGATGTTGGCATGGTTGAGTTCCTCCAAAAGAAAAGAAAATCTCTTCTGGCCCAGTTGAGGTGAATGTTGAGTAACATAAGGATCCAATGAAGACAAACCTCTCACAGCTTTCTGTTTTAAGGGACTTCTTTTTTGTAGTTTTGCAATCATGGTGGTTAACATACTGCGGCGCTCGTGTATAAATCCTAGTTTTTGTCTTTCTGTTACTGTGATTGCAGTTTCTCCTAACAAACGTTTTGTTGCAAATCTTACATCAATATTTTTGCTAAGGATCAAATTTTCTGATTTTTTTGGTGTCAATAGACAGTAACTTTGGACCCATACACTTCATCAGATCAGGTTTCACGCAACGATTCATAAGGTATATTAGAAGTTTCTCTACATCTTCAAAAAGATATGGAGTCATTGGTGTTGATGTCTGGAACCATTGCAGGAAAGGCTGACATTCATCTGCAATTGTCTTCCAGAAAGCTAGTTTACACTTTAGGAATGGATCACAGGATGCTCTTTTCAGTTTCTCTAAAGGTTTTGTTCACGACGCTTTTCTTCTTTGAGAAACTTAACAACATGGTCCCAAATTTGTAATGCCCTTTGAAAGCACTTTACATTCTCTAACCACCGCACACCACAGAACTTCAATGGAAAAGATGCACATCCTGTCAACTGGGTAAACAATGCTCGACGAGCTGGAGAGTCAGTGAACAGGTAGTAGATGTGACGCAATTAGCTACTTATATCCCAATCAACAGACTCCACTCCTGTTCTCAAGGAACCATGAACAACATGAAGCTCACATGTTCCCAGATTTAGCAAACTACATACTTCATTGTCTGTGACAGATTTGATGTGTTCCTGAAGAAGTGTTATAAACTTTAAATTGACATTTGGGCCATTAATTGACACTTGTATCAACTTATAGTGTGGAAGAGGAGAAATACTATTCAGAAAACGCTTCAGTAATTCGTCAGCAGTGCTCCTATCGAAAAACACACTGTTTAAGTAACATCTGATGACTTTATGATTTTCCTTGTCCCAGAATATTATTACAATGTCCAATTGTCCTCTTTGAATTAATTTATTCAACATTTCTTCAAAACAAATTACAAAGTTGTTACATGATTTTAGGTGGTCCAGTAAATTGTTATGAAAGAATGAAGCCAAGCCATGCACAATGAAGTATGCAAGGGTAAAGGCATTGGCAATGGAACACTCGGGAAACATAAACTGAAAAATTGTATTTAAATTATTGCACGAATTGAAATACATTTTTTTTTGTAAACAACTTGCATAGCCCAAATTACTTCTGCCTTAGTTATATCATCTTTTATAACAAAAGTGTTATGGTTTCTTCGATTTTTGGCAACAGCTTCCTTCTGCGGCTTTACGATTTCCGATGAAACAGAAAAACTCTTCGAGTAACCAGCCGAATCACCACTAGGTGGAATGTCTTTGTGTGCTACAGATTCTGTTGAAACAGGGGAGTCGATGAACCTTAATCTCTTGACTTTTTTGAGAAAAAAAACAACAGAGCGTTGATTTGTAAAAGTTTCAAGAGTTTTGATACGAGTTGGTCCTTTTGCATGGGAAGCTAATGCTTGCTTTCCCATATTACTTAGGTTTATAATTTTATTGCACACTTTACAAAATGCCTGCAATTTATTACTTTCAACACCACTGATCCAGTATGAGAATTCATGAAAATGCTCTGGGCTTCGCCAGAGCTGGTTAAAAACTGTTTTTTTGTTAGACATTGCTGGTGTAGCCGAATCAGTCCTAATTCAATGTATTCAACTATAATGATGCCAAACCTTGAACAAGAACTAAAACAATGGATCACTAAAGTTAAAAAAATTTATTTTTATTTTATTATTTAGCACCGCGTCTTACTACTCGTTCGGGTTATACGCTTTAAGTACTAATTACTCTTTTGGATTAGGATTTGGGAAGGTTTAACTAGAGGAAGTGAACCCGCATTTGCGTGGAGGGAGAGTGGAAAACCATTTAGGAAAAACCACCCCCAGTTCACCCGACTGAGATTCGAACCTCGATCTCCCCGTCCTCAGCAGTCGAGATCAACACGACAAGCGCATTAGCCAACTACGCCACCGAGGCGGGTCTAAAGTTAAAAGAATTGTCATGTGCAGGCCAGGAGATTTATGTGTTCGTCTTCTGTAATAAAATGCTACCAAAACTTGTGTTACAGCAAGTTTAAGCATGGTAAGTGCTTTCTTAATTGGGGCAGTGGCTTACGACGCAGTAAATACGAAAATTATTTTCGTTGTATTTTTCTAAGTGTGACATGAATTATCATTTCCCTGACCTTTTTAAAGCTTCCCTGACTATTATTTTTTCCCCTGACTTTCCAGACCGTAGGAAACCTGCTATTTCCCTACCCTGATTTTTTATAGGAAACCTGTTATTTTACAGCTAGAAATGATACTATAACTAATATGTCAAGTTATGTGATCTGCAGCTGTCACTTTTGATATATTATTTTAAGCACCGAGTCTTAAGGGTTATACATCTATCTACTAATAAAACTAATGTGTTACAGATTAGAAAGGCTGAATTCAAAGGAAGTGTATCTGCATTTGTGTGGAGGGAGAATGAAAAACCATAAAGGGGAAGCCACTCCCAGTATACTCAAACCGTATTGAGTCCCGATCTCTGTGTATTTGGTGGTCTAGTTAATTGCGAGAGTAGTACCTTAGACCATACAGCCACCAAAGCAGGTCATAGATATTATTAAAACCTATACAATAACACTAGAATTTCATCAATGTTGGCGATTAAACTTTTCCTTTTAAAGTGCTTGAAAGTGAGTGTTCTATAAAAATAAGGATATATACTTGCACTGTACAATAGCTATTCCCTTAACTTCTGTGAAAAAGTATTCTTTTCTCATTTTGGATGGAGCCAATATTATCGTTTTTATTTGCCTGCATTAAAATAAGAAAACACCTCTACTTGTATATCAAAAAACATTCTGAAATAATAAAAATCCTTGAAAACCACCATAAATCAATTATAACTTCAAAATGCAAGATGACAATGACAATGGCATTTTAAAAGTAAAAGCAAAGGGACCCATGTGACGAAAATTTGTTTTGAACATTATGTAATGGCAAGTTATGTTCTTTGCAATTATAACATAAGTTTTTATAAGGTTACATTTCTGAAATTATTTCATTTTGAAAGTTGAAAGGTTTTTCTGCCGCAACATGTATTTTTATATTGTTTTCCCTTTCTAAGTGTTTGTTTGTAGATAGTAAATAAATGTATGTGAACATATTTGTGTTTTATTTTAGTTTCATGGCAAATTTTGTTATCTTAATAGTACAAATTTTTTTTTAAAAGACCAGACTTCTAATTTATAAACTGAATCTTTGAAAAAGAAGGGTTTGTCTTATGTGTATATTTAGTTTTATCATAACATTATGATGCGAAAAGTATTTTTGAGAATAGAATCCTAACTTTAGAACAACCCTTTGGAAAGTGAGGGTTTATCTTATGGTGGCTCACTATTGTGGTTCAAGACTCAATTAAGTAGTAAAAGTGGGGTCTTCTGTTTGGCTGAGGAGTTTGGTTTAACAAAATTGGGCAGAAAATTGTTTCCATCAAATGTTCAAAATGTAATAAAAAAAAAATAAAAAAAAAAATAAACATTAGCTTGTTCATTGACTTATTTAAAAAAAGATTGATTTATTGTCAAATTATATTATTTACTTATATGTTAAAAATGGTTTCACTTTATTTATATAGTTTTATAACCAATAGGCCTGAATTTCTGACATGTGTTTAAGGTTTGATGGTATTTTTTTATGACCGGCAAGTTTTTTACTGCACCATGTTTTACTACACATTCAGGCTACGTGTATTTAGCTACACTAATAGTTAAAGATAAATGTAAATAAATTGTTGCTGCATTTTTGGGAAAATAAGTGGTAAAACCATTTAGAAAATTTCAAAATAAATACACCCCACTGACCTTTGAAATCTAAATTCCATGTCATTGGCAAATCAGACTAGATTAGCTTGATATTTAGTTTGCATACTCCAAGTGCAGGTAATTAACTAGTATAGTTTGTATTAATTACTAATAATTATTGATAAACTGAGCACATTATGAAAATGGTTGATTTTACTATAGATAAGAAAGGAAAATAATAAATTGACAGTGTGCCCAGCCAAATTATATTTAAAAATTCTCTGACTTTTCTAGGTTTTATAGAGCCAATTTACAACTTTTCCAGTCACTATATATTACAAACATTATTTTATCAGGATCGTAACTTAATGTAATACTATTTCTAGACACATACATAATATGAAATTGTGTCACTCTATGGTGGAGTTAAAGAATTTAAGTCTAAAGAAATGCTCTATTTGATAGGTTGATCTAAATTAGATTTTAATGAGATTATATTGAGCACAGCAGTAAAGTTTAAAATTGTTTTGAGATACATGCTTAGTTTCTTCTTTCAATCACGTAATCAAATTCTCACACATGCCCATAGCCATGACGCTTGTTTGTCTAAGGACACACAGAGAGGGGTGAAAAAATAACACAAAAATCACATGTTGGCTTTGAGAAATGAGATTGGTATCCTCAACTGTGTTGAAAAAGATTTGCTGGGACTATTAACGGGAAGAAAAATGTCATGTTGACTATTATAAATGAAAGTTGTGTATTATTTTAATAAATATGTGAATATTCCAGAAATTTGATCAAATTCACCGAGCAGGGTTCGGCTTTGTGCCAAGCTGAATAAACGAAAAGGGCAATGTCCCGGGACTTCTCTAAATAGTTGAAAATATTGCCATAAGTGGACAGGAGATGGTGCTCTCTTAAGGTGGTAACTGCCAGAATGCACTGTGTGTTGTCACCAGCATTTCCCGCCGTGAAGTCAGTGAATTTTGTACCAGATGTTCTCAGACGTTTGTTCCACGTTTTTGAGTGATTGTTTTAAATTTTCCGGTGGGGTTTAATGATTATTTCATTAAGTAAATAAATAACATGTTATTAGTTGTCTGATTGAGTACTGTGCTTATAGGGTATTTTAAGACAATGGTTTAAGAATAACCATAAGTATGTATACAAATATTTTCTCATGCAATGTCTTGACAGCCCTACGATGAATCTTACAAAATGTTGAAAAAAAAGGCAGTGGTTCATTTTTAAATAAACAAAAGGCAACTAAGGACTTGACGTACAGAACTGGAAGATATGTGGACATGCCTGCATGTAGCCGCTTGCATCAGAGGCGAAAATTTGTATATACTCACTATCTTGTTGTGATAACCTAAACCTCACTCTGGGAAATACTCAACTTAGTGCAGCTTCATGCTATTATTTATTAATGGTGTACAAAGCTTCGAAAAGTCGAAGTCGATGGTCAAATCTCTTTTGACTTTGACTTCGACATCTACAATAGCCTTCCCATATTTGAAAAATTTCGAAGGAAGGATAACTCTTTGATAAATTATCAAAGATTTAATTTTATCTCTTGTCGGTGACCTGGCAATCTAGGGGTAAGGTGTCAGACTTCTATGCTGGTGGCCGGGGTTCAATCCTTGGTCCCGGCAGAGATTTATCTGATTACCAAACCATTCCTTCACCTCTGACAAGACATCTTGTGAATGTGAGAAATGCCAGGCCTCCACCGTGGTTCGGATTCCACGTTAAACTTTGGTCCTTCATTTCATATCACAATCACCCTACCATTACACATTAGCGTAAGTGCGTATAACCCGAACGGGTAGTAAGACGCGGTAATAATAATAATAATAATAATAATAATAATAATAATAATAATAATAATAATAATAATAATAATAATAATAATAACAATAATTTTATCTTACTAAATATTAGATTTTTCAATGTTTAATGGTATTAAAACCGTTAGTAAACAGAATTTTAACAAAGATTAATAATTTAACTGCCATGACATTAGCATAGATCAAAAGCGGGTAAGTGATAATATATTATAGTCACTATCGCCAACATAATTTTGTAAGAAATAAAGATACCTATAAAAAAATAACGACATGGTCAATGGTATGAAGCAGAGAAAGTGCTTTAGTTGTGCTATCATCCCAGCTCACATCTAATGTTTAGTCCTCAGTATCATATCTCTTTGGAATTATCTGTGACAAATTGAAAAGTGAATTTTGACACAGAAGTTTTTCATAGCTTCTTCTTATTTTCTTAATTATTCAAAATGGCTGATACAGAAAGTGGGAAATGAAAACAGAATTTAATTTGTAACTATTATTATCAAAGAAATGCAGATAAAGATACATGCATATGTAAAGTTTGCAAAATAATATTATAAACTCGACAATTTAAGTAAAAATTAAAACTTTATTAATAATTTACTAAGCTTCAGTAAGCCTGTGTGCATTAATTATTAATATAGTCCTTAGGTCACAAAGAAGGAAATTTTCCTTGTCCTTGTTACTAACAAGACCTAAAAGATAGTTAATTTAAACATTAAAAGTAGTGTTAAGGGACAACAAAAATCATAGGTAGCTTCGACTTATCTTTGCAAGCTTCGCTTCATCTTCACTTCACATTTAAAAAGTGGCCTTCACACACCCCTAGCTATTATATTATATACATTTCATGTAAATACAAATATATGTACAGAGCCGATAGCTGGGCAGACAATTAAGCTATTTTCAAAATTCTACCAATTAATAAGATTATTCCACTCCAGGAACATTTCTGCTGGGCCTTATTCGATTGGGGTCATTAAATTGTTGACATATGACATCCAACGAAATTGCTTTAAGTTGTCGCCAAGGTACAATTTGGTATACGGTACTAAATGGTAAGGAGGAACTGATATATGTCTGCAAATCCACAACCATGGATTCATTTGCACTTGGCAAAAAACAACGAGAAAATGTGATAAGAAAAATGAAGATGGACGAAACCTCATTCAGTGACAAACATACTCAACATGTATGGGATATACACAAGAGGACAAGAACAAAGTTAAGAACTGCATAACCTCATTTCCTTAATAAGTCTGTCATTATAGCAGAGATAGATCCAGTAAAGAGTACCTGAGTCAAGACTTGAATATAAGCAGACTTTATTTGCATCTTAAGAAAACGTTACACGAAACAAGTCACTTACATGTATTATTACAAAGTGTTCTTGGGATAATTCTATCTTTATCATTTCAGAGGCCTAAGAAAGATAGAAAGCTGTAAGATGTGTGATATCTTGAACATAAGCTAGAGGAAGAATTCCAGAATTTATAATTGTACAGATGAAAAAGGAGTTGAACCAAAGGAAGGTGCAGAAAGCACAAGCCCTTCTAAAGATTGATATATGTGAATCTCAACTTTCTGAAAGCAAGGCATGCTGCATTTCGATGGATTTGCAGCAAGATATGTTTGTGTTGACATACACTCTGAAATGATTTTTCGTCATCAGCAGTCTTGCTACAACTTCAGCATCTATGTAGGTGATACCCTTCATTCATACATGTGTATGTGGGATAAGAGTGTAGGAGGGAGGGGCGTCAACTAAATTGATTCTAGTCTTCTAAAGCTATTAAATAAGGGAATCAAAAACAAGAAAAGCCTGATAGTGTTTCTGTCCCATTTCTTGGTGGCAGACGGATTATTCAATTGTATAGAGCAGCGGTTACTTTTCAGTGGATATTGTTTTCTCCCATGCAACTCAGATTTGGCTCTGCTGATAGAAAGAAGGAAGGTGGTAGCAAAATAATTCATGCTGAGTAAACTATACACACTAGTGCAAGATTCTAAGGTGGGTAAACCATTTCAAATAATTCCCATGGATGATTCAGATTCCCTGAACATCCAAACCATGACTGACCAGATAATCTGTACAAAGAACCTTAACATTTCCAAAACTGTAAGGCATAAAGATTGATTATGCTGGTTATGGCACATTTGGTGTGAAAGAATCATAGATTGACCTAGAGATTTGTAAGAAAATCAGGGTTTTGAAGAAAGGAAAGAGCATGAAAGACATGTGTCCCGCACTCTTCCAAGTTATCCTTTCAAAGCTATAAATTACAAATGAGAAAGGAAAGTTAAGTTAAGCCTAGATAGAAACACACAACACTTCTCTCTTCATTTCTTCTCTTCTTAAACTATTACACTTCTCACTTCTTCACAGTTATATATTGTTTGAATTTTTGGAAATATTTCTTTTTTCATAAGAAGACACACATTAAAAATACACAAAACAAAAAGAAAGATATGTTGTGGAGTTCCATAACACATCTTAAGTTGTGTTTTTAATGTGTTTCTTCTTATGAAAAGGATTATTTCCACATTCAAACAATATGTAATTGTGAAAGTGTGAAGAAGTGGGAAGTGTAAGAGTTTAAGAAGAAATGAAGAGTTAAGTGTGTTTATTTCTATCTAGGCCTAACCTAACTATCCATTCAGATTGGCTTCCTTCACTACATACTCTTGACTAATTTACTCCTTTACATTACTGCACAGTGTTTTATATATTTCCAAGCCATTAGGCACTAATTCGTTATATTATAAAAATGAGAAAAAGAAGGATTTAAGCACCGCCATGATTCAATACATAGTCAAGGAAGATCACAGAGTTTTACAGAAATCTGTGTTTGAAAAATGGATAAGAGTGACACAGCACAAGTTGGTGGTGTCGAGGTACTTAGCACCTTTTACCAATTTATTCAAATTTTATATGTTTTATTTATATTATTTTTTTATTTAACCCGCGTCTTACTACCCCTTAGTGTTATTCGCTTAAATACTAACGCTAATTAATTAGGAATAGGGAAGGTTGAATTTGAGGAAGTGAACCAACATTTGCTTGGAGGGAGATTGGAAAACCATTTAGGAATAACCCCCAAAGTTCACCCAACAGAGATTAAAACCTCGATCTTCCCGTCCTCGGCAGTCTAGCTCAACATGACACCAGGGCGTTAGCTAACTACGCCACCGAGGCAGGTATATATAGATATTAAGATTAGTCTTAGATAAAGTACACTGAAATTTTACTCACCGGTAAATAGTATCCAGGTAACCACAAATAAATTAAAATAAATATAATTATAATATTTTTATCATTTTAGATTAGTGGAACTAGTACTAAAATCATTGAAATGTTTTTCAACTTCATTCAAATTATTTAAAAACTAAAATAAAGAATAGAATTTATTTATAGTTTAATTGAAATAATATTAATACTAGATATTAACAATAACAATAATAATAAAAGCACTGTCTGCTGGCTGGTAACAATACACATAAGCTTATATTTAAATTAATGTTTCCATTGGGCTTATTTCTTGGAAAACAGTAAGTCAACATTTGCATGCAACTTTTTTTTTTTCTTAACCAACACTTCGAGGCTTCAAAAAATGTGTGAAAATTGATTTAGTGAGCAAAAATGTAGCCAAAAAGTGTTTACATTGAGAAAAACCTGTCTAAACTTATAGTCAAAAACATTACATGGTGTGTCTACTGGACTAGAGTTTTGTATCCCTAGTATATTTCCAGTAATTCTACTATATTTTCGTTGATTAATCTAGAATATATTAAGGGCCCTCAAACAAAATAATTCCCATTTCTAAAGCATAAAATCATAAAAAGTTAAGGTTGGTTATGCCTGTCATAACTAAACATTGTGACTATAAGAATATAAAATGCATTGACACTGAAAAATATCTTTGAAATGAAAGTATATAGTAAAGGTAGAGGTTAGGAAATGTGTTCTGGCTAGGTGTATTGAGATGGTTTATTCAAAATGGTTTCCCACTTTTTAGCCACACAAATGCAGGCACAGAGTGTATAACTCTAAATTTCTCATAACTATCCTAATAGTGCATGAACAATAAAATGCACTATTTGTATGTTTCATGGGGTAAAAGTATGATATTTGGATTTGTTTAGTCCAATGGTATTATTAGTAATACAGTTGAATAATATTGGGTTAAGCAAGTGTTTGTGTGTAGAACAATTGTGAAAATTGTGCAAAAAATGTTTGACACAAAATGTTTGACTAATATTTTATTTTTACTATCGTACACAATTAGTTTGGTAGAACAAACTTTTTTTTTAGGTTACTCTTTTTCTATAAATAATTAATCATATCTAAACTAAATATTCAAATTTAAAGACATGGACCCTTTTATCTTGGTTCATAGGGGTTTCAAGTGATGAATGCGTATTTATTAATTTTAGAAATACATTAGCTTACCCTTTCTTTAAGAAAAGATATAGATTTCCTCCAAAATATTTTTTGTATGATTTAGTCAAAAACTAACCTGTTAGTGTGAACCATAAAAATACAATTTTTGTATAATTCAAATTGATGCACCAAGTGAGAGCATTACAATTTAAAAACATATTTTTACAAACTGCATAAAAAATGTCAAATTTAGTAACTTTGAAATTCTTGGTCCAGTTAATTGAGCCATAAAAATAATCGAGTAGCTGAAATCCAAGAAATCCAATATTCAAACTAAATTTAAGAAAAAATAAAGGTTTAATTATTAGTTTGGAACATAATCAGTTACTGGTGGCTTGGTTAACATATTCACTCCAGTAATTAACACAGCTGCTACACTACTGGCACTTTTAACCTGGGTCATTTACACCCCAAAAGTAAAATACATCCAAAATAATAAGGATCAGCCAGCTCATATTCTTCGAGTTGAGAAAGATCCTAAGAAATCTCCCAAATGAGCGGAGCTTGAGTTTTTATAAAAAATAAATAGAAAAATAAAAACCGGTTTAATTTTAAATAATAACATAAAATGAAAATTTGCTCTTATATTTTTACTAAGAAAATAAAGTTGACTATTAAAAATTGGAAGATCCTTTTTTTTAAGTTTAAAAACATAATTTTAATAAACAAACAAAAATATTAATTCCTAAATAAAATTATAAGGAATGGCAAAATTATTTGATTCAATTTTTTAAGTTTTAGTGAAATATTCATTAAATCTAGAATGCAATTATTTTACAATGTGGTGCCAGCATAAGCCAACACCACATGTGGTAGGTTAGTATTTCTATGCATAAAACTTAGTTATCTGTTTAATTATCTTTGTGGCCATATTATAAATAGATACTAGGTGTTAAAATAATGCCTAAGATGTCAAAAAATGAAACTGAATCAAATTGCTAGGATTTTCTCTTAGAACTCTATTTACTTATATTTTTCAACATGGTTTGTTTATAGGTCCGATCTAAATTTGTTCCTAGGACGTGAACAAAGCAGTGTTGTAAACTCACATTACCAAAATCCTGCCAGTATGCATCAAAAAGGTCTCCTTTCCCTCTAGATTGTACTATGATTAAAGCGAGTTTTTTTTAACATACAGGCTGTAGTCTGTTGGCAAAGATAATAAAAGTTTTGCCTCTTTTAAATTATTGAAGTTGACATATGCTCAAAATATAGAGAGAATACTTCATTCTTCTCAAAATACTTTTGGAGCCATCTTGAAAAGAGAATTAAAACCAATAATGCCGAATTAAGTTTCAATCTACGTATAAATTAATTTGATTACCAATGGACTTTAAAAGCATCTTCTAAATAATAGATAAAAATAGTGAACAATGATAATAAGAATATAAGGATATTGTTGATTGAGATATATATAGCAATATCTATGAAATACCACAAACAATTTTGACTGCAAACCATGTGTTTTTTCAAAGCTCATTTGTTTAACTGCCGTTGCACAACAATACTTATATTTGTTAAATGAAATAAAAACAAATTACAATTTCAATTTAAATTTAAATAGTTTGATGGAATTAAATAATATACTGGTTGGTTGCACTCTAGTAATCACAGAGTAAGTCAAGAACGTTTTATCCTGCTGCACTCTACTGGAAGTCTGAAGAAGTTTCTACACTACACCCGTTTAAAGGTTCTTTAGTAAAACTTAAGACTTAAAGTCGGCCATTTGAGGATGCAATTCAGGATTTTTAACAAAGATGTTTATTTTAGAAATGTCTGAATGGAGATCCTTCAAAGTTGATTCGATCCAGGATTTGGTGAATATAATGCATACAATTCAGGATTTTTATTAAAGCCAATTATTTGAGAAATGTCTGAATGGAGACCATTCAGAGAGGATGCAATTTAGGATTTGGTGGATAAAATGCTAGTGGATACAAAGTAGGATTTAGTGGATATAATGAAAGTGGATAATATTCAGTATTTTTAATAAAATTGTCTATTTGAAAACTATCTGAATGCAAGTCATTCTGAGTGGATACAATTCAGCTCCCTCACACCTTCTACCTTACTTACACATCCCTTTCCTGCACTTCTGGCCATTTTTTTAATCCAATCCTTTCTGGCTTCCTGTTCCTCTTTGCTTTTCTCATCTTCATTTTACTGCTCTTTCATTGTTTCCTCATTCCTACTATTAAAACTCCTTCTAAATGCTTTGTTCTTCTCTAATGTTTATTTCAGTTTGTGGTCCTACATAGTTTTTCTTTACAATTCCTTTGATCACTTGTACTTTCTCCCACACACTCTACTGAAGCTCTCGCCAATTTTGTGATCTATTTTCAATCCTTCTCCCAACTTTGACTCAAAAATATGTAAATGGTGTCAAGTAGTTTGTGGGTATTGAGTATTTACTAAAATCACTTTTGTAAAAGCTATTATTTATGGGTCTATGAGCTCAATTTTTTTTTTTTAGTCAAATCAATCTTGAGTGAGTTTCTCATGAAGCTTTATCAAGCGTATGGAGCAAAGTTGAGACTGGGTTAAATAAATATTTAATGATAAAAGAAAAAATGTAAATAAAACAATGTGTTAAAGCATTTTTTAAATGAAATTAGACTCTTATTCAGTGTCGTGAAAACGTTTAAGACCAACCATCAAAAAAACAATTTTTCTACATTTCAATATTTGTATTTAATTAATTAAAAAAAAAAGATTGAGGTTGCATTACCATGTTAAGTAGTAGTCTATAGGAACCCCTGTAGTCTTGTAGTATTCTTTGATATTGTCAGGCATAGAGTGAATCAGCTTCTTACATTCTTCATTCATCACTTGTTGCAATAGGCTTAGGCAAATCCGCTCCGTTTAAAGGCTTCTGCTTTGCCATTCGATATGCTATGGTGTTACATAGATTTTTAATTGAATAGAGGTCAGGACTACATGGTGGCCAAGGATGCAGCTCAATGTCCTGGGAATCAAACCATGTTCTTGTTGCCTTGGATCGCTGGCATGGGGCGTTATCCTGCTAGTAGATATAGTTTTCCTTGAGGACCCTCTGTGCTGAAGGATTCATAATTACCTGTATATTTTTACTATATTTGTCAATGTTCATAACCTTACACTCCCCAGGTTCCTCTGAAGTGATGCAACCCCAGATCATGATTGCATCGCCCCTTGTTGGCCTGCTGGGGCAACATAGGCCGGCAGAAATGTTTCTGTTCTTCTCCTGTTAACTCTTAACTCTAGTCGAGGAAGTAGTTAATAGCAACATTCATCTGAAAAAATTACTCTCTCCCAAGATTCTTTAAGCTACCAAAAACGTTCCTTGCAAAACTGAAGTCGTTTTATGTGCTTCCCATTTAACAGAGGTTTACAGATTGCAAAAGAGGAATCTAGACGGGCTTCATTTAATCGGTTGCACACAATACATTCAGTTATGTTAATATCATTACAGAAGAACTTAAGTTCCCTGAAAAAATCACTGCAGCTAGCATTTCTATCCTTTGTTATATGATTTTAGGCGGTCCAGCCTTGTCTCAACCGAGGAGAAAGGCACTGTCAATGTAACATTCGGGAAACATCAACGGAAAAATTTTACTTAAATGATTGCACGAATTGAAATACATTTTATTGTTAACAACTTGCAAAGCCCAAATGACTTCACCTTAGTTATATCATCTTTCATAAAAAAAGTCTTAGGAATTTTCAAGGCACTACACTATTTTCACTTTTCGAAATACCTTCCTTTTGCGATTTTACAATTTCCGATGAAACAGCGGTGTGACATGTATCATTTCCGTGACTTTTTTTTAATCTTCACTGACTGTTATTTTTCCCCCTTACTTTTCCTGACTGTTATTCCCCCCTCCCTGACTTTCCAGACCGCAGGAAACCTGCATTTTTAATGTCAAATATTATAAAAATTACACGAGTTTTAATACAGAATAAAAGTTTAAGAGCAGTTAACAAATTAGTATTGTAAGGGTGGTCTTAAACTTTTTCCAGCATGGTTTAAAATATAAAATTGCTTTTTATTGTATAATTTGAAAAATTATGTTATAATAATAGGATTAAATTTTAAATATACTGTGATATTAACTGAAAAATTGACCATTATTGAATTTAATATTCCTAAATAAAGTAAAAAAAAAAAGAATTCATGAAAACATGTATGGTTGTGAAGATTTAGCAATATTTAAAAAAATGAAAAAATAAAGCCTATCATTCTTTTTCCATCATTAGTTCAGTTGGTGCTAGCTTCGTACCAGGGAAAAAAGAATCTTTATATGTATGTTTATATTTATTCTTTTTATCTAAGACTTATGACCTCTTTCTTTAATCAACAAAACAAGTTAGCTCAGTTGCTGATGTTGACATTTTAATGGCCATCTGCTACAAAATACCCTCTTGGCTAGGCTATTCTCTCCCCTCTACCCTTTCCACCAAGCTTAATTACGAAAAACATCCAAACAAGTAGAGATAAGAATAAACCATTGTCATTCATCACCAGACAAGCAATTCGGGTAAAGAAAAGGTATTTTTCAGGGAGCTCAAAATTGCAAGCCCATAAATATTTCAAACTGAAGCTCGCGTATCCATTTAAAGGAGATGGAGTATCCATTAAAAAACCGGAATCAGAGTATTCACAGAATTCTACTATAATAGGCTCACACTAACTTTGGTCATTTATGACAGTTTAAAGGCTACTTAAATGTTGTTCTATATTTATCTGCCATGTTAAGTATATTTTGACAATCGAGAAGACAATGCAAAGTTAATAAAATGATCATCTGTAAGCATGTCATTATTAAAATTGTATGTAGGATAAACTAAACATAATACAAAATATTGCTTAATCATTTTTGTTATCACCAACTTTAATTTTTTTAAATATTGAAATTTTTTTATGTATGGTGTTGTGACATTTAAAAAAATGCATTATATTAAACTGTAATATTTTATAACTAACTTCTATTATGAGTGTGAATATTGTTATAAGTTTGACTTTTTTTAATGGAGACACTTTCTACTATATGCGGTACTTACCTCAAAGTTTAAATCTTTTGTAATGTAGCACTGTATGTACAGTTCCTATTGTATTGAATTACAGCAGCAAGATTGTAAATATAAAACATTAAACGTAATTATTTTAAAACATTTGATGTCATATCAAATTCAATAAAGTGTAATTTCTTTTAAGTAAACACACCCTGCATATGATTGATGCTGCCATGTAGACATGGCATATGTCAATAACTAACACAATACCAAGCAACATGTATTATACATTGATTGGATCTTTGGCACTCTTTCTACTTACTATCATTTTTGTGACATGGTGTTAGAGAAAAGGGGTTTTATATTTGATTTTAAGCCTTTTATCATAGTTAAGATGGGTTGTATAAACTAAATAATCATGTATATATGATATTCTAATATAATACTGTACATGTACCAAACTTGGTTGAATGTGTCTGAAATACAATTTTTGGGCACATTTGGACACATTTTACCTAGATTTTAATATATTTAGCTCAGTTTCAACCAGTTATTGATATAGCCGAACATAACATATGAATATATAAAAGCTCTATTGTTATAACTGAATGTTGTATTTATAAAGCTAAGCCACATGCTAAAATTGTTTAATTTTTTAAAGTTTGGGCTTATTCTAAAATGATGGGGCAAAAAGATATTTTTTAACATCCATTACTGTTTATAGCCTATGGCCTGGGTAATTTTTTTAAATCTAAGCAATATATTTTCTACTGCCAGTTTGCTAAGCCTGTCGTAGCTTCATAGAGGGGAGGGAGGGGGGGAAGTAAACTGTGTTTTTGGGTATGCCGATGAGTATTAAAGAGTATGGTTAAAAGCAATGAGAGGAGGCGATACAAAGAGACTTGGTTGCCAAATAATATAATTATATAATACTTAATCCTATTTCACTATTTCACACCTAATATACAATAAATGGCAGACATTTTACGTATATGACCCTATTATATAAGTAAATACAGAACAAGCCACCTACATACCATATCACAAAAGAAAATGTTAAATGGTACTTACATTTCATTAATAGGAATGAATACAAAGTCTTTCTTGAAAAGATCTATCGTCTTTGTCCAGTCTTTAACCCTGCAATGCCTCCTTTCTGCAGGAGAAAGATTTGGATCAGTCTCTTCTGGGAACACGTTCGAAGCTCTTCTTTGGGTTAATTTATTGTAGAAATATGTTCCCATAATATGGATTTTTTCTCTTAGCTCTGGAGATATAGTTTTTAACAAGTAGCTAAAAACATACAATATACAATTATTTTCTAATATATACACACAACAGTGCGAATTCTGACTTAAGAATACAGGCATGCGTTCATGAGGGATTAATGAAGTTGGGGTCTGGAGATTTCTCCCTCAAGAAATTTTGAAATTTCATGTTGAAATATGTGACATTTTATGTATGTTTTGTAGTTAGGTTTAGAAAGTAACCACTTCGTAATTACAGGGTTAGGAGGTCGGAAAACGCCTGGAATACAGATACTTCAAAGGTTAATTCAGACACACATAATTTCTATCTTTAACACAATGCATAACAAACTCTAGCTCTCAATAGGCATATCTCTCTTATTACAAATGGTTAGATGAACAAATTAGTTTAATAACTTGGAGCATATTCACAATATGACAATATTAAATAAAATTATTTTATTAAAATAGTATACAGAAAAGTTAAAAATAAACATGTGCCCAAGTTGTATACTATAAGTTCTGAATCTCTCAGCTATACAGTTCATTTATATACAAAATCAGCTCTTCTCTCTTTTTCTACAAACTTGTCCACAACCACATCATAAAACTTTGGCTGTAAATTAAGTTCTCAAAGCATTTTTTTTTCTTCTTCTATGATAGTAATGTTAAGGAGTTTAACCTCTCTTGGCCCTGTGCTGGTGTTGACCTACATTAGGTCTTTATTAGTTTCAAAGCAGAAAATGTCCTTTCTGTTGTAGCATTTATACCTGGAACAGTAGTAATTAGTTTGGCAAGATTATACACTTCTGTCAAAACTAAATGTAATTTATTTTCACACATAAATCTCACCAAATCAACTAGCTTTTCTTTCAAATCAAGATCACAATAAGAACAATCAGTTCGTTCTTCAATCCCCCAATACTGAAGTACCTTCCATGATGTTTTTCTAGAGTATTAAGTGCTTCAGTAGCTTAATTTACCATATATGAAAACGTAAGAATCATAAACAGTTATAAATATGAAGTGTTTCATGTTTCATTTATTATTCCTTAGTGTAATTGTGTATGATCACATCTTATGTTCCTTTTCCATTCCTCTATGCTCAGTTGCACATGCACGTTGTACAAGCTCTCGCTAGAGATCATCTTATTGCGAAATTTGTTTCAATTCAATTTTTAACGCTTATAAAAGTTAATGCTCATAGTTTAGAATTAAAAATAATATGACTGAAATAATATTTCCAGCAAACAATATGAAATAGTAAATGCCTTTTTAATATAAATGTAGTAAGTTTGGTAAATAATGTATTGCAATAAGTAAGATCAACATTGGTTTTAGACAGGTTAACCAACATAATTCTATAACTAAATAGTCACTAAACTAGTGCCAGTTTTGCAGTTAAATGTATTGATTAATACGAGTTTTAAATATCTTAAGTTTGAAAACATTAAATATGATAAAATAGCCTTGATATTACATTTATAATTTAATATAAATTATTATGTAATCTATTGTTTTTTCATTGCTTTGTCATGGCAATACAAGTAAACAACTTCATACAAGGAAAATTCAAAATGGACGATAATGTCGAATAAATTCACCAGATGAAAGTAGTTTTAAAGTTCTTATTACTTTATTGTGAAAATTGATATTAATCTTTAATAATTTGTTAAGTAACTGAATGATTTATAAGTGGAAATGTTGATATCTAAATTATATAGCCTATGCTAACTATTGGTTTTTAAAAATTAATTTTTAAATATATCAAGAGAGAGCTCGAAAATTACGAGGCTACAACACTTCCGATCCCAAGATTAAAGGACGAGCTTGGCTCGGGGCTCGAAATCCAAGTACTCACAGAGCCCTAGTTTTAAATTATTATCTCATCTGTGGAAATAAATTGTCATCAATCTACAAAACCTGAGAAAATATTTTATTTAACACATCACACATCCAATGTAAAATAAATTGGTATTTTATAAACTTTAACAAAACTTAACTTTCTTACAAATGGACATATCTAACAATTAGTAATCTAACATCTAGTAACTTGATCTACTTAAATATAATTGCTTTTATGAGTAAATGCATGTATGATAGTCTGGGTTAGAGAATAACTATTTATCACTACAGCTGATACAATTCTAAGTGGATAAGAACATTGTATGTTCCAAGTATCAAACTATGGAAAATATGGTGAAGATGAGGTTGCCACAGCTATGATGAAAATAAAAAATCCCTGATAAAAAACTATATTTTTTGGTGAAAGATCCTTATGTAAGGCTCTTGCCATGAAAAATGACTAGGTGTGATTAATTGGCTGCAAAATAGTGCTAAGAACTAAATTCATTTATGATAAAAATCATTTTATATCTTTTGATATATGTTTAAAATTTATTTTTTGGCTATTAACTAAAATTTTATTATAATTTTTTTTCTTCTTCTTATGAGTAGTTTGATTCTTATTCAATTCTTATACGTGACTAGTAATGTAAAGAATGATATAGATAAGAAAAAGTGGCTTATATAGCCAAGTAATTTTTATGTTTACTTAAATGGTAGTTTTAAATTTATTTAACTATCACTCTATATGATTATTAGAACTAACCTAGTAGTTTACCTCTAGTCATGAGGATGTTAATGAAAGTATAAAACATAGACAATTGATAAAGAGTATAATCATGAATAGGCATTATTACTCAGTGTGGCGACTCCATGGTTGCCAATTACTTTACTAATGAAGCATTTTGAATGAAAGTTAATATTATTTGTAAAGTAGTGAGACAACCAAACATAGAAATTCAAGTGTTATACCACATTAATAAATTATTTCATGAGATTCTAAAAAACTCAAAAAACTAGTAAGATCTCTTAGGCTGGTTTCCCACCGAGTCCCGAGTCTGACTCACCAATTGAGACAAGTACATAATGTATTTGACAGCACGATGGAAGATCAATACTTTTCACACCGATGAGAAGAGTCTAGAAGAGTCAAGAGTCCACGATGTGGCAGATTAAAGATTTCGTCAGTCCAGCCGAGACAAGTATATTATTTCCATGTGCTTTCCAAGGCCAACAGCATGGATACTGGATACCTCATTTTTCTCATCCAAGAGAATCCTGCAATTTATAACTCATCCCATCCTAAACATCGGGATAGAAATGCAGTTTCCGTTATTTGGAAAAAATGTGAAAAGTTACCAAAGGTGCATCGTTTCACATTAAGTTGGTAAATCCACATTAAGCGACGTCTTTCTGGGCGTCTACGCCGGCGCCTCCATACAATTTTATTTATATAAACCACTAGTAGTGTATCCATCTTCCATGAGCTCTTTGATCAAAATAGTTGACTCAATGACTTGACTCAGCAGTGTGAAAGGACTTGACTCTAAAGTCAGATTTGGCTTGACTCTATGAGACTCAACTTGGGACTCATTGGTGTGTAACCAGCCTTCCTATTTTACAACCCATTTCATATGTAATATATATTTTGTAGTAAATTTAAGATTCAACCTATAATCTGTTATACAAATTCCTTACAAAAGACTTTGAGAATTTGAGACTTGCTTTGAGAATTTGAGACTTGCTTTGAGAATTATTTATTTGGAAACAATCTAATGTTAGATCTCAGATAAGATATTGATATCAATTTTAAATTATCTCAAATGATAAAAGATAATTTCAAATAAAAGAAAGCAACGCTTGCCCACACCAAGGAGTTATTTAAAAAATACTTACATTAAAAAAAAGTCTATTATTATATCATTTATATATGTCTCTGGTGCTAGACACATAAAATCTTGTGTGTTGATGTCAAGGCCTCCTTTTGCTGGTGGGGGCGGATAGGTAAACATTCTGAAAAACAAAATAAAAACAAACTAATTGTCAGTGGATGACAGCACCATGCTGAACAAATAAATTTAGTACTCCTAACAGGATTTGATGTTCTGATTGTTGACTATGTGTGTTATAGTGACCGATATATCCATATTTAATAAACTATTGATTTTTGTATTGTATTAAATTGTTCTAAATCTGTACAGCCTCTTGAAATTAAATCTTATTAAAAGATTATGGGGCCATTTTGCCATGCATTTAAATTAAATTATTTGTAGTGATAATATATGTGTAGTTTTAATGAGCAAATAACGAATAAAAAAAATCATTTGACATGTACAAGATTAGAGTGCATTGTGCTTGGAAATTCCACAAGAACTTCAATGGTTTCAACAAAATTCTTGTGGAATAAAAGTATTCACATATTGCAAAAGAAGGTAGGGTACAAGTGTTTCAATATTTAACTACAAGTTTGATAAGTTTAAATCGTTTTTTCATTCTTCATCGAAACTGTTTACTTAGTTATAATTTTGCTATATATATATATAAAAAGAAAATAAAGCACATTATTGTAATTTTTTGTCCATAGTCTAATAAATGAAACACATCTGTAGGACATAGGCGTATAACCTGAATGTGTGTGTATATGTATATATATATATATATACACACATATATATATTCCCCCACCCTCCAATACCGTGTCTTACTACCCATTCAGGTTATACGCCTATGTCCTACAGATGTGTTTCATTTATTAGACTATAGACAAAAAATTACAATAATGTGCTTTATTTTCTTTCTAAGAATTTTTTTCCCCCTTAGGTTATTAATCATTTTTACAGTTTAGTTAGCTTAAATATAGTAATTGATATGTTAACCCTTTTTTATATCAACAATGCAAGTCCATTAGGCATGCTAATTAAGGTGATGCAACTTCTTCTAATGTCAATTTCATTATGCCACACATCGTTCAGCTGGTCTCGTGTTGTAATACTGGATTTTTTTTTCCCAGGCTTTTCTTCCCCAATTAACATAAATTATCTAATGGATTCATATCCGGACTGTTTACTGGCCATGGTAAATAACATTGATCCCTCTTCTCCAAAAATTTTGTCACTTTTTTCCCCCTATGGTATGGTGCGCCATCATACACAAACGGCTTATTTTTGAATAATTTATCTGTATGAGAAAAGAGATGATCTTTTAAAACCTTTAATTACTGGTCCATTCTCATTGTTCCTTCGACTACATAAATATTACCAGTCTCTCATACAGACATCACCTGCCAAACAACTACATATGATGGGTGCTTCACAGTTAGTTGGAAGCACTAAGGTTTGAATGTTTCGTCAGATCTACATCAAACATATTGAGTACATTCTTGTGAAAATTAGACGAGTGACTCATATGTGAAGACAGCCTAACAAAAAAAAATAATAAAAAATACAGTACAGTATTTATAGAAGTGGTTAGCTTCATCAGTTTTTGAGTACTTATTTAAAAACTAAATTACCCTTTTGAAAATTAACTATTGAAAACCAATTGTATTTTTGGAATACTATTGAATTATAATATTATTTTAGAATTACTATTGGATTTTAATAAATTGTATTTAAAAAATTACTATTGGATTTTAATAGTATTATTGAAATTACTATTGCGTTTTAATAATATTTTGTGATTACTATTGAACTTTAATAGTATTTTAAAACCACTCTTGGATTTTAATAGTATTTTATAAATACTTTTGAATTCTAATAGTAATTTAGAGTTACTATTGAATTTTAATCGTACTCTAGAATAACTATAGAGTTTTAATAGTATTTTATTATTACTACTTAGTTATGAAGTAACTATCAAGTTTTAATAGTATTTTCGATTAAATGTTATGTTTTAATACTAGTTTATAATAACTATTAAAATTGTCAATAGTAGAAATAAAAACTAATACTTTGCTCAGAAATAAACAATATTTTAATATCCTATTAACTGAGGTCAATATAGTATTTGAGGTAATAACAGAAAAAATAAAACCTAGAGTAAGATAATTTGCTAATTTCAAATAAAGTTTTAAAGAGTAGTATTATGATTTTCTGTACTAACTAATGAGGTATTGACATTGTAAGTGCAGGTAGCTGTGTTGTCGAATAGCTACTATTCTTATAATGTCTTTAGTGCATACTATCAGAAATTCAGCAGCAAAGATATTGTATATAGACATTAAAAATAAAACACAATATTGAAAAGAGTTGGCAAAAGATGTGATTCTTTATTCGTCTGTTTATGAAAAAATAACCCAATTACTCACCATACATGCAAAAAACATAATATGTAGGTGTGCATTCATGGAGTGTACAATTAAACATTTAGGATAGGCAGTGAAATTAATCACAATGGTTACAAATTAATCAAATACATATTCTTACAAAAGGGTGGCCATTCAAACTCTAGAATATAATTAAAGCATATAATTCATGGTTTACTGTAAAAAAAAAAATCCCAATTTTTAAAAGGCTTTTCCTTTGGTTTTGAGAGTGAACAAATGTTTCTGAATGAAAATGTTTTGTAAAAGTAGTTAGATGTCTCTAGAAACTTTTTAAAGTGGTCCTCTCCTAATAAATTTTGAAATGTCTAGAAGTTATTTCCAGATTGATTTAAGATCATCTTTAAACTTTATATTCAATAATATATCAGAGGATTTTAAATATGTCCATAGGGACAATTTTTTTTCCTACAGACCCACTGTTTCATCACCATAATTGGAGCACTACAGAATTCATATCATCAAAACGCAAATAATTATCTCTTAGAACACTTTAAATTACTTCAAGATTAGTCTGTTTAAAAAATTATTCCTGATCATTTTATGTTGGGAACATCCACCATGGATCTCTGTCTCACCCCTCAAAACTAGTGTACATTCTAAATGTAGAATTTTTTCAAATATCTGTATCAGGCCATTATTGTACAGATGATGTGTGCTCGGCTACAAGTAGTGATCAAAGGAAAGTTAAACAGTTTTTTTAGATGTGCTTGGATGAGAGAAAAAAATACAAGCTAAAAATTTGACTGAATATAAAAAATACAAAATAGTTTATTTTCAAGGTTTAATGCACTTAATGTCATTGCTTTATACATTTAATGACGGTAAAGTTAATCTTATTTTTTTAACAATTTACAAAGATTTAAAATCAATATGTAGTTATGGACTTCCTTAAATATGCAATGGTCATAAAGATTTAATAATTTTTAATATTTATGTATTTAATAAAAATAAGACATTGAAGAACATCAACTTAGTTAGGCCAAATATGACTGATTAATGTTCAAATGTTAGTCTCGTTCCAGACTATTAGCAAGTTTACTAATAAAATTAATACTTCATCATCAACCTGAACTTTTATACACTTGGTTACAATTTCATCTGGTTGTATTGTCTTTAAAGTGCTTCCTTCATTTTCTGTAATTTTACAAATAAACACAGAAGATCTCATTTGTCTATGGGCACAAATATCATTTTGTGACACAGCTAATATCTTTCCAATAATAACATATTTATGATTTACAAAAGTATCATCACAAAGATCAATCAATTGATCTACTTGAAACAATGTGTTGTCCTGGAGATGAACTATGTTGTTGTCACGTTTGGTTAGGCGCTTGTAAATGCTGGCATGAATTTGTATTCCCTTAACAATGAAGCATTTAAAACATTTAACTACCAAACTGATGTCCAAGTCCTGTTTCAAAAGATTTTCAATACCAATTTGTTCAAAAACCTTTAAAAATCTCAAACGAGCTGAGCCAAATATTACAAGGTCATGTAATGAAATTGGATTGTGAACCAAGTACCACCCTGACAGATTTTTTAAGCATACCTTAGCCATAGGATGCCAATTTTGGAGTGGCATGGTTTGAACTAAGGAATTCATCTTTCTAATTCTATCGTAGTTTTTAAAAATTTGACTTGATATGTACTGTGTCCCTGAAAATAAATTTAGCAAAACACCATTAAAGTTTTCAAACATAAAAGTTGATGAATCCCAAAGTGCACCCCAGTTTTTTACACTTTGTGGGAGATGTAAGAGTGTATGCAAGTTGTATGTCATGAATTCTCTACCATACAGCTCACTGGTTTGCAACACAAATGTTGTTAATGTGTCATTAACAAGTTCAAGCTCATTGATGGTAATTGGTTTTTCTTGTAGCAATGTTGTTATAGAAAACAGCAACAACCACCAATATTTCAAGAATCTGTTTGGGAGTAATCTATTAAGACAAGGTAAGGAGTAGTAAATGAGAAAGGCTCTAAATTCGCTAGTCTTCCATAGTTTTATGTCTGACAATGCTCTTGGGAGTCTGGTAATCTCTATTGGTGGCTTGATATTTTGCAAACGATCTGACAATACTTTTGATTTGTTCCGACCAAGATACCATGGAAAATTAGAATTTTTGCCATCAAGCCACTCTAGCAAGAATCATCTTACCACTCCTAGCAACACATTGTGCATGTAATCTGGAGTAAAAGATGAAATAATGTTAAAATGAGGTATTAACATTGACATGGATGGTCCTTTGACGCCTTGCACAGAACCTACACCAGTGTTAACTATTTCTCTTAGAGCTCCTAGATGTTGTTCTTCTGTGCGCAGCTCTTCAACTCCTCCACAGTACACACGAGATGTTCCATTACCTCTCTCAACTCTTTCTCCAGGTTTTAAACAATAAGAACAACCATATTGCCCATTGTATTGTTTGGTGTTTTGCAAAAGAGGGCGAGCAACAGAATCTACTGAAGCAATCAAACAATGAATATGTATGTTAACTCCACTAGATAGAACTATTCCATTTTTATTAAGAAGTTGAAACTCATCAACAAAAGGTCTGAGAAATGTATTCATATTTGGTTTTGTCCTTTGCCAAATACTAGCTAAAATGATATTTTCTTTTCTCAATTGATAAGGCAACTCATTCACTGCAGTCTAGATAGGCCAAATACTGCATTTGGATGACTTAGATGATGAAGCTCCATCTGTATTCCATTGTAAAGTTATGTTAAGGGGTTTTACAATACCCTTTTGAGCTAAGTTCTTATACATTGTACCAGATGTTACACCATTAATACAATCCTTGGTTAAACTTTGATATAACTTTTGATCATCTAATAATTTTATCAACTGGGTGCCTACAGGCATGTAAAGAAGAAAAAAATTCTGTTTTTGAAGGTGAGCTAGCTCCTGTGCCTTGTTAAATGATTCACAGTTTTCATTTGAACAATAATCAACATCAACTCCATTCAAAAATTGAATTCGTTCCTTGCACTTTTCACAATAATAATATTGAATGTGTGTTTTTTATATATCTAATTTTTTTTAGAAAAGTGTACTTTGACTGGTGTACTATTTTAGGAACATGTGCATTAATTAAGAGCAACAAATCTGTGAGTGCTAGCTCTGTCAGGTGGTGTCTGACAGATTAAGACAGAATTAATGCTTCACTCTGTACAAAAGTTAGTGGAGCACCAGGATACAAATACTCATCATTTTTCTGAAAATAAAAAAAGGACTATTATTATAATATAAAGCTTAATAACATAGAATATTATTGTTTAAGTATATTTATTTAATACAAACATTAAGAGGTATCTACAAATAAAACCAGCCAAAATAATGCTGTCCTCAACTGAAATAACAACATAGTTTACATTTAACACTTTATCCAAAAGTCAGTTGGTAGATTTCGAAATAATAGGTTCCTATTTGGAAAAGGCACAAATAGTAAATACCAGCTTAGTTAGATACTCCTTTAAAGGTTCAATTAAAATAATACCAAGTATATAACATTATAGGCCTAGCAGTTTTAAAAATTAAGTTTAAAAACCATCTAGGGCCCTAAATTATTTTTTGACATATTTTAATTTCACTAGCATTAGCTTGAACTCATTCATGAATTCTAAGATTATATAATATGATTAGGTCCAGCATTCATGAATATAGGCTACGTAATAGGCATGTGCAGGGTGTGGTCAGGTCAATGGAGGTGCCAGTTGGAAGCTGAAGGAGGTGGGATAAACATTCCTCCTTTCCCCCTGAAATATATATATATATATATATATATATATATATACACATTTTTTTTAACAATTACAACTAATTAAAAACTTGAAGAAATAAATGTTTAATTTTACAAAACTATTATTTGAAAAACAAGCATCCTATTATGTTGTTATACACCTGCTGAAGAGTACTTTTTTTAGGTTCTTAAATATTGTCACTTAAGTCTGTATCCACGGCCAGCCTATTTTCTATGAATGGGACCATGAGGTGTCGTAGAAGGATCTTAAGCCTACATTAATCACTAACCCTTGAAATATACATCTTCACGGTTAAAACAAAATTAGATATTTTATTCCTTCGTCTGTCCAACTTTTTTTTTGTGTGGCTATAGTGTTGGTGGTATGATCTAACCAAATCTGAGCCTGATATATTTTTTCTAGGTGACTTAACATTTCTTATACCCAATCATATATATAGCCTGATTTTGGTTGGAAGAACAGTAGAGAAAATTCAAACATATTTCTTTGTGACCAACATCGATAACATTTTACTATATTATGTGTGTTATTCTATAGGTATTTATAATATGTGTCCAAAGTGACAACTTCAAATCACATGACTTGAGGTATGAATATATTAAAATTGTTTTAGTAACTTTAGTAACTAACTTTTACTGTTCTTCTTACCAAAATCATACTATAGATCTGGAGCATTAAATTCCATTAGTTGCAAGATCTAGATTTAACAGAAGAAAATGTTTATATGAGTGTAAAAAAGGGGCTTAAATATCCAGCTATTTGACATTAAAAATTAATCCTAAGCTTATATAGGGCTTATATTTTAGGCTATGAGATCAATAAAATAAAAAGGTCTACGCATTTAAAAGAACAGTAATTTTCTTACCATGTCAGGTTCAATAAAAATCTCGTTCTGATAGCCAAAATTAAGTTTGTCATTATCATCATCCAATGAACTGGAATCATTATAATGTTCAATGTTTTCGGCTACCTGTAAAATTATGATTAACTTTTTATATAGCATAGAGCAGTTTAAGTATCTGAGAAGTCTGCTAACAAAGTATTCCTACTGCAACAAGGAAATTAGGCAAGGATCGCCATGTTATATTAATTATTGGGTATTTAAATAATTTTTGTGCCATATTGCGACTATTTCAACCTTCAAATAACTTATTACAAGTTCAGTGATTTTGGTCAATTTTTTTTAATTTATATTATTTTAGTAAACTTAAGAGTCTACCAAGAAACTTAAAATTATATATATATATATATATATATATTTTTATATCATAGTGAGATAGAGAAAAATATGTCAACATTGGTAAATGCTCGATCAATTGAAAAGAATAACATGTGAACAAATAAATTAACTTAACTAAATTCAATTAAATACTTACACTTTGATCATCATGATAAAGATGCTCTCCATTA
Source organism: Timema shepardi (assembly GCA_902151425.1). Classification (NCBI taxonomy): domain Eukaryota; kingdom Metazoa; phylum Arthropoda; class Insecta; order Phasmatodea; family Timematidae; genus Timema; species Timema shepardi. The sequence continues at coordinate 36,471 of CABFVX010002222.1, read as the reverse complement.
GCATAAATGACCCCTATTGAGGTTTGTGTAGTATTAGATTCTGTATCAGAAGTTTCACGGTTACAATCAAACATATCCCGAAAGTATTTTGTTGATCTTGGAATATCTTCAGTATCATTTTCTTCCAAATATCTCTTATATTTTTTCATTGTGCCACAGGAATGCAAGAAACAAAATAACTATTTTTAGAGAGATGTTAATCTTGAACAGGTTAATTTAAAGTCGTATTTAACCAAATTTGTAGAAAAAATACTCTTGAATTTTAGGTTATCAGTACCTATATTACATAAATAACAAAACAATCAAAATAAAGGTTTTAAAGTACAGACTGCAGTCGAAGATGAAATAAATCAAAACTTATTCCATTTACACGTACTAAACCAAAAAGCGGATAAGTTACTACAAATAATAAAAACAATAGTAACCACTTGTGATAGTATTACTAAAATATTATTTGGATTTATTTTAAATCACAAATACTTTAAATAACATCTATAAAAACATAAAATGGACATAAATATATATTTTAGTACTAATTTGTGTCACTTTGTTGAGATTTCCGGACGCCATTTACTATTTCGTGCGTAATTTAAAGTCGTCTTGCCGCTACTTCTAATATTATTTTCTCTTTCATTTTGTTTAATATGGAATTTAATTATGAAAAATGTTGTATTTTTTGAATTTCCTAACGAGGCTGATTGTTTTTCGGTTGGATATTTGGAGTTTATTAGAAACAAACCAGCTACGACTATTTTCAAACCATCGAATGAAATATTTAAAGTTAGCTGGCACATGTTCTCAATTAAATCTCCTCAACAAATGCTGAAGATGAAAAGTGTGGACTACAAATCAGTCCCTGCAAAGATCATAGCGGTTGGAAGTAAGTACTATAGGCCCTATTGATTATGCCTATAACCACAGGCAATAACCTATACAATTAATGAATTTAAAAAAATTATAACTTAGGCCTATGCTTACAAATTAGCCATCTTGCCCATGTCTTAATTTAAAAAATCTCTTCAGACATATGCAGTAAGTTATATTAATCGGCTTATAATTAGGTCTTACTTTGCTATAATAGACAATGATTGACTGTATAATAGAGAAAAAATAAATATGCCTCTTCAAGGTTTAGTTAAGTTATTGAACACCAGATAGAAATAAGCTGGATTTGATAACACATATTTAGGTCTAATTAATAAAGTATTGAACACCAAAGTTTAATATTTTTTATGAAAAAGAAAGCTAATAAGACTAACCTATTTTTAGCAGGGAGGCTTGGGAGCACTGTAAACCAAAATATCGGCCATAAAATTTAAATAATATTTATATCAAGTTTTATACGTTGCACTGGTTTAATCGAAAATAAATGACTTTGAAATAGCTAAATAATTGCATTAAATTAAATTCTAAATTTTTACTGAATTATAATTTAGATCTAGGTTGTATACAGTCTTATGAGCTATCATTGAGCAGTAAGGTGAAAAAAAGCTAAGATTAAGGCTGTATTCAAATAGTCCAAGGTTTCCTAGTCGGACCCTTGAGTTTAAGACTTGATGCAGTCTTGATCCACTTTTTTTAGCTGGCATATACAATGGCCATTCGTAAGAAAATTAGGGTTTAATTTGTTGAGATGTCATAGGTCTTACTTATAGGTAGTTTTCTATTTAACTACATGTAACCTTTGAAATAAATTTATTGCTATTCTGTTTTAATTACATTTTTAATTCTCCTAGACTATGATGAGATGGTCCAAGCATGTGATAATTTAGAAAACTATGGGTCCCTTGAGGAACCTTATAAAGAAGAAAGCAAGAATGCCAACAAAAAAGAGACAATAAATTCAAACCAGTTCAGGAAAAAGGTGAGTGTTTTATCTATTGCATGACCCACAAGACTAGATATAAAACTCAAGAGGATGACATAACAATCATCAACCTCGAGGGTCCTGGGGTAAAGTGCTCACCCCAGGATCCAATGTTCGTATGGTCAAGCCTAGCCCTTGGAGCGGAAGTAAAGTTGGCAGTCCCATGTCGATTATGGCATGTTAAGAACCCTGAAAGTTATGTGATGTGAAAGTACCAGTATGGTACCGTGCTTTCCAGCAAAGTTTGTATGTTCTTTCGCGCTTGTTCAAGAACTCTATCGGGTTCTGATATAGTCAGTCAGTTCAGAGAGTGCACATTTAAATGCATTATAAAAATTTAAAAAATACAATAGGTTACAATTTATTTGCATAACTAAATTCGGGCAACCCTTTCCACAAACGAAATCCATTTTAATCAAATATAAAAAAATAATGCTTTCACAATGTAGGCCTATTCTTTATATGAACCTGAATAGTGTGCACTATCCTTAACTGTAGAAGCTTGCTTTGCTTGTTTCCATTTGGTGGGAGGTGCCATAGAGTTATCAATAAAAGTAAGGTGCTACCTTTCAGGGTAAACCGTAAGGCCTAATGCCTTACCTTGACGGGTTACACTATAGTGCAGCTTATAAGATATAAGGCTATATTTTAATCGGTCTACACAAGAATATTATGGAGTGCATATTATTAAAATCTAATTACTCCACTGTACAGTCTGGCAAACTGTACAGCAATGGTTTCCAATCTTTGGCAGGGCTTGATATAATTTTATTTTCTCCTTAAACTATCATAACCCCTTTAAAATCTACAAATGTCCAAATGCTATCCTTAACAAATTAAATAAAATACTGTTCAGTCATACCATTGACTATACCCATTTGAGATCCAAACACTTGTAGGGTAAGTGTAATTGCATGATGTTAGGCACACCTGCCTACTGTAGCTTTAATTATTATAAAATGCTTGATCTATAACATTACAAATGTGAATAGGTTGTTGCAAAACTAAATCAACGAGCCTGGTGTTTACTTATGAAGTTATTCTGGCAGTGCCATTTGCACAAACACTATAGGCTGTTACAGTAAACAGAATTAATACTGTAGCTGTTTTTATAATTTTAACTGCTTACATTTCTAATTTAACTTAGATTAGAAACATTATTATTTAGGCAAATTATTTTACTGTAAATATATGAAAATAATACAGTACCATCAGTCTAAGCACTTCAAATAGTCCCTTTGATTATTGAATATTTTTAGCCATCTTAAAGATAACATTAATAAATAATTGTGTTTGTATTGTTACTGTTTGCTATATAATTGCAGGAATATGAGGGTACAACCTTTTTCATTTTAAAATAATATTGGTTTAAGAGGAAACACTACTGTACAGTAGCGGAGCTTGGTATCATTGTAACCCCCCCTCTCCCCCACTTCTTAAAAAAAACTTTGCTCCCCCTAAGAATTAGCGCTCCTACAAACCATCTGAACATTGTGATATTTTATATTTATTTTTGAGATATTTTTATTATATATATATAATAATATAAGACAATGATATATATATATATATATATCCTTGTCTTATTAAGGTTTAATTATTATAGGCAGCTTAATGTTTTAAGAAACAGCAATATCCAAGGTCCTACACCTATTGTATGTAAAACCTTTTTGTAGTTGGCCTAAATAGTTCATAGCTGCATTTGTAATATAAAATATTTTGCTTCTTTTGTTAAAGGTATCACATAGGAAAACCAAGGTTAACAAAGTAAAACTTTGTGAAGAAATATTTGCCCACAAAATAAAGAAGACAAATATCAGGTCTGACAAGAGACGATCAGACTGAAGACACCAATTCCATGACAGGCAAACAAGACCAGACAAAAGACAGACTCCAGACTAGGCAAACAAGACCAGACTGAAGACACCAAATCCATGACAGGCAAACAAGACCAGACAAAAGACAGACTCCAGACTAGGCAAACAAGACCAGACTGAAGACACCAAATCCAGGCCAAACAAACAAGACCAGACTGAAGACACCAAATCCAGGCCAAACAAACAAGACCAGACTGAAGACACCAACTCCAGGCTAGGCAAACAAGACCAGACCAAAGACACCAACTCCATGACAGACAAACAAGACCAGACAACAGAAGAAACAAATGTAATGCCAAGAATAGCCCCCAAGAAACTAGAAAAATTAGATAATGAGCTAGGAAAGAGAGTTCCTGTTGGCAATATATTTAAAAGAGTGAGTAACACATGATACATTATTTATATTTCAAACATATACCCATTTCCTTAGTAATTAAATTGCTTGGTAACATATAAATAAAAAAGGTATACATTTTCATCCTAGTAAATTATATTTTATTGCATTAGTGGTTGGTTGCTATTATAGAGAAGATATCTTTTATTATTACTTTTTCTAGAGTTTTGAGTACGACAGTCTAATGGACTATGTGGAAATTCAAAAAATGGAAATAAAACGGCTTCGAAAAGAACTGACCTTGTACAAAAACATGTCATCTTTGACCGAAGGTAAATTTTATTTATTAAACTCAAATCTAATATTTATCTGCATCTTTTATTTAACTTAAATAATTAATTGGACCGCAGTAAACAAATCTAAAATTTAAATCAAGTACGGTACTCTTATTTTGTGACTTTCTTTTTCAGTGCTACCCAAATTAATTGATACATGCCAAAAGGCTATTCAAGACATTTCATCTCGAAGGGAGGAAGTGGCCTCCAAAAAAGTAAATGCAGTGCCAAAAGATAAATTTAAAAAATCAACTCCAACTCCATCAGATACATTCAATTCATTTTACTTTGATAAGCCATCTTGTTCAACAGACCTGCCTCAAATAAGGCAGTTTTTAGAAACCAGAAGGGAGACGGGCAGCTCTTCACATTCAAATGACATCAATGTAAGTACAAAGAATACAATTTTTTAGGGCTGATTTAAATTAACCATATTCATAAATTATAAACATTTTATAATTCAAACTTTTAAAACCAAAGAGTCAGTAAATATATAAAGTTTTCAACATACTCTAGGATTAAGAGGCAGTTTTTTTAATGGGCTAGTAAGGGTAATTTTTATTTTAAACAAGAAAACTGAGACATATCATTATAAAGCTATTTTTTACTATATTACTTGACTTAGTTTTTTTTAAATTATTTTTTTCAGTAACATCTAAGTTATGGGAATGTAGCCTCCTAATATATATATAATATTGAGTCAAGTTTTCAATTGTTCCTGTAGCTTGTAACCTCCCGCTCGGCTAAATACAGGAGTGCAGAATATGTCCGAACATGCAAACAAGGTTTGGGGAAGATTAAATCAATTGTGGTGAAATCTGGGGCAGGGAAAAATCCAACCATTTTATAGATGTTTTCAGTACATTCTGGTTCTGATAACGCTAGTTTCATCGAGTTAAAAACAGTTGCTCACAACATTTAATCCCTCCGGTCTCCATAAAATGTTCAATATCTTATATTGTGCGTGATGTCTTTCAGGGAAATTTTGTATAAACATTTTAAGTTCTAGGGAAATATTGGGTCCATGAACATATTTTGAACCCCTGGCTTAATATGTTGTTTGCTAATGCTCCAGATCTTGGATTTCTTCCATTCTTCGTCTAGCGTCCCAATAGTGCTTTGGCTTAATATTAGTTGTTAAAATACAGTACATACATACATAATAGATATTGTATACCTTGGTGTTTGTTTTTCACTGGTCCAATTTTTTAATGTTGCACTTTATAAACATGTCACTTTGTCAATAAGAACCTCAAAAATAACCCAAGACATAAAATGAAAACCAAAATACCATCTGGGTCTATCCCAAAACAAATCTGTGCTTACAAAGTAGCTTAAATATTGGTTCAGACACACCCCAGATGGGTCTATTGGAATCTAGTTTGCTAATCCAGCTGTTCTTAGTATGCAAAATGTTTACAAGTAGCCATGTTACTTTATTCATTTCTTGGTAATCTATTTTACTTTTTTTTTAATTGTCTATTGTAGGTTGGTGAAGTAAAGGCCAACATTTCCGACATATTGTCTGACGTAGGAATTAGGAAATGTGATCACGAAAGGCCTTCCAAACTCTTAAATGATTTGCTCACCAGTGTTTTTTCAAATAAAGTGCTGGCTTCTTGTTTGCTGACTGGTCGGAAATCTAATGCCAAGCCAAATAGCATTCTAAAGCCACAACTTGATCCAATAAAGCTTGAGGCAATATTCGATGAGTCTATTGCAGATAATAGCAGATAATAATAATTTGTATTTGACTTTGTAATTAGGTTAGTATTTAATATTTTTATTGAACTTATAACATTAGTGTCTTTTTTAAATATTATTGTTATTTAATGGTGACCTGGCGGTTTAGGGGTAAGGTGTCAGACTTCTGTGCTGGCGGCCGAGGTTCAATCCTCGGTCCCGGCACATATTTATCTGATTACCAAACCCTTCTTAGGTCCTTCATTTCATCTCACAATCACCCTACCATTACACATTAGCTTAAGTGTGTATAACCCGAACGGGTAGTAAGACGCGGTGATAATAATAATAATAATAATAATAATAATAATGTTATTTAATATTTGTTTCAGACTACATACAAATCCATTTTCCCGGAGAATCTTGAGAGCAAGAGGACTAATCTAGAAAGATTGCTCGAATTAAATTAAATAATGAATCTAAAAGAAAATCTTAAATGCTAACTTCCTATCTAACTCGACGCCTACGTTTTTTCAAATTCTCTCAAGACACTTATTAGCAAGAGCATTAACTTAATTTTAAAGGACACAAATAGGAATTTTTCAAAAATAAAGAAATTAAACAAAAAAAACTTTCCTGAGAAATATTTTTTGAAATCCATATATTAGAGGAAGTTTTGTGTTCACTTTGATTGTACAGATGTTTTTAAAAATATATATTATTTAAAATGTGTTGAATTAGTTAAATGTTCCTATGTAAAATAATGTCATAGCTATCCGAATTAAATAGTTGATTTTTAATATTAAAATTGAAACACTTTTTCCAAAGACTAATCATATAGCCAAACACAAATGTATATAATATAGTGTCTATTTTATGAATAACCAAAATTAAATTAAATTGTGTAGAATGTTTGTAACAGAAAATCAAATAAATATATTTTTTAATTTAATTGATTTTGATTACCAATAATAGTGATATAATTCTTAAATGCACTAATAGAATATATATTTGGAAGAAGTTACAGGAAAAAGTGACAAACACATAAAAGTGGAAAATAGCATTTGCTAAGAATTTACTGTTTGCACTGGTATGAATTTTATTAATGATTTATTTATTTACTGAACAAACCTTTTAATATTTCTTAGCAACGTGTTTTACCATCTGTTCAGCTTATACACTTATTTACTAACTACTCTAAAGTGATCTGAAATAGGAAAGTTGGATTTAGAGGAAGTGTATCCACATTTATGTGGAGCCATAGTGTAAAATAATTGAGGAAAAGCCACCCTCTGTACATTCCGACCAAGATTCGAACCTCGATTTCCCAGTCATCGGCAGTCTAGTCAACTGCGAGAGCAACACCCTAGACTGTGGAAGGTAAAATTGTAACTATAATTAGAGAGAAATGACAAATAATTTGGAATGTGGCTTTAGGGCTATCTGACATCATTTGAATAAAACAAACTGATACTATGGCATTACTTTTCGGTGAGTTATATTATAACTTTGTGTACGTTCAATTCAATGTCATCTTGTCCCACTATGTTTGGTAACAGCAGGTAGATGTGCATTCACAAATTGTGTGATGGACTGGCGGAAGATTATTATTATTTTCACATGAATCTCGATCGCTAATCTTATTTAAGCAGATGGTTTTTTGAAAGTACATCATTTTGGGGATTAAATAAGATTAACATCTACATAACAGTACAATAATTTAATAAGCAACTTTATAATATATTTATTATATATATTTTTATATCATTTAATAAGTTTGAATAGTTATTTAAATTGATCTTAAATGCAACTTTATTTCAACTTTTTTGGTTTTGGGGTTTTTTTCTACATGATTTTTCCATAATAAATTTTTAAAGTTCTCAGAAGTAATTTTTAATAGTTTTTTGCAAACATTAAATTTCTAAAGTTTTTCTCAAAAGTAAATTCCTAAAATTTTCTCAATAGTAAATTTCTAAAGTATTTCTCAATAGTAAATTTCTAAAGTATTTCTAAATAGTAAATTTCTAAAGTATTTCTCAATAGTAAATTTCTAAAGTTTTTCTCAAAAGTAAATTTCTATAGTTTTTACCATTAGTATAATTCTAAAGTATTTTTCAATAGTAAATTTCTAAAGTTTTGTACTAATAGTATTTGTCCAAATTTACCCATTGAAATATTTCAATAGTTTTTTTAAATAGTTTTTTGTATAAATTTTCATAAGGGTAGTGAACAGCAGGCTGTTTTATATCTAAATTAAACTAGCTTATTTACAGTAGCCATATTACTTATTTAGTGCTGACAGCTAAAAGCTTTGAAAAGTTACCAGATCAAATTATGTATCCCTACGCCGAACCGTATGATCTGCAAAAACATGTGTTTAGCAGCTGTCACTTCTGACGGTCAAAATTATAGGTATATACTTAAATGTTGACTGTTAGGAGTCATCTGTGAACTGTAAGTCAGCACCAAAGAAGCCATGGGGCTACTATACTTACTTGTACTTAATTACAAAAAATTAATACGTTCAACTCCTGCCAATCAATAGCTGTCCAATGTTTAAGTCCATTTGTCCATTCTAAACACTTTTGAGCCATCACAGGTGTTAGATTGGCTTTCTTCTTTGGATGTCCCACAAACAACCCTTCCTTTACAAGAGCTTTACAAGAGCTTTACTTACAGTTACAGTGGAAACACCATTTCATATCATACATTTTTCTACTCGAGTCTTTACTTGTAGCTCTCCTGTTACACAGTGCTATATTTTCAATTTTCTTAAAGCTTTGTCACTCAATTTACTTTTCTTCCCACAATTTCCGACCCATTTCTGTTGGTAAACTTCTTTTTGTCCGCAAACTTTAATTCTGCTTTCCGTTCCTTGTGGCATGGATCATTGATTTAGTAATTTTAATTTTATCAACTCCCCGGCAGACTGTATTCCTGCCCACACTAGTCTTTGAGCAATTAAAGATTACTCGCTCTGATTCTCTATGATACATTCTTTGTTGACAGAAAACCCACGTTCAACGGATGCATTTCCATGTGAAAGTATGAAGACTTTTTTTTTAGGAAACTCATCAGTTCATCTGATTCGTCATATGTGAAAATAATGTTTTTCCAAAAATGATCCAGACGCTCATTTTCCGAGAATAGGCTTTCATTTTCTCTATCACTTCAAGTTTGGAGCAGAAGTCAATGAAGTCTCTCTCTATTTTGTCTGCCTCACCCCCACTTAACTGATTGTTTTGTACCAATACCTCCAACGTTGCCCTGATACGCAGGATATTCTTGTCTTTCGAACTTACAATCAGAGTTGGGTCACAAAATGTGATTGCCTTTGTCAACTTGTACTTTAATGGTGAGTTGGAGAGTAGTTTTGAGCAAAACACTTGCAGACAATAAAGGCAGCTCTGCCTAAATCCAAGGATTTGCTTTTGAGTTATATCATCTACTTTTCTAATAGCATCACGAGTGATATACCCAATATCAACCTTACTAGCAGATACTATGTTCTTATTCTTGAAAATATCTATTTTCATTACATATTCTTTCTCTAACACCTCTTTCTTGACAAACCGTCTCATAACTGATGTCAACATATTAGTTAGATCTGTGTAGAGAAAAGGTACCATGGGTGTCTCCCTGAAATGCGGCAAGGATGGGTTCTACCTCAAGCGCCAAGGTCTTGAAGATAAATTATTATTAGCACCGCGTCTTACTACCCGTTCGGGTTATACGCACTTACGCTAATGTGCAATGGCAGGGTGAATGCGAGATGAAATGGAGGACCTACAGTTTAACGTGGAATCCGAACCACGGTGGAGACCTGGCATTCCTTTGAAGAAAATGTAACAACTTACATTGTAACAACACTCACCAACTGGGACAGCCAACTGGGTCAACACGCGGCACTAGCTTGACCAGCGACCTCCGCTCTCGCCAAATACAACAAGCTGACTGAAGGTGTGTCTACGCCGGGCCGCAATGAAGCTCGACCACGTGTTCGGCCAGCAAAGAAAATGGGAAGAAGAGTTCCGCTTCCGCCTTCGCCGAGCTTCGCGAAGCTGCCACGTGCTTCGATATGCGCCTCGAACTTCACCTCCCCCCTAGTTTGTAATGTTCTCCAACCTTCCCTTCCTTCGATCCGCCCCCCTTTCTGAGAATTATATTTCATATAAATACTAGCGGCACCGGGATCTCAGGTCACTTACTACCCCACCGGCTTGAGGATAAGAGGTGAGG
>CABFVX010002222.1:14538-25334 GCA_902151425.1 Timema shepardi | reverse complement strand
ACAATATTGACACCTTGGCAATTTCTAAAAAATTATAAATAGCAAAATTGTAAGATAGGTGGGGTACAGTCTTAAAAATCACGCTACAAAAACAATAATCTGGGATACTTACCTCTTTCAAAAGGAGTAATCTTTTTTAAACAAGACAAGTTTAACACACCAAATTCCAAAGAATGAATTCATTCAACTGGCAGGAGAAACACGTGCCAGCAGCATGGGCTTGATGAAGTTGGGGGATGGGGGTGGAGGAAACGAGACGTTTGTGTTATTGGCGGGGTTGAGTGGAGGAAGCCGAAAAGGCGCGGCATTTGCCGAACGAAAACGAGTCGTCTCAGTTGCACTCAGGACTTATCTCAAGCTGGTGAGGTGCTGGCTGGTAAGCATAGTAATCATAAATGAGACGTATTCCAATCAGACTGCTCAATTCTCCAGTTACAAATTTTAGTCTATATTGTTCCTACTATTTTAAGCTTGCAAGCACTGTATTGCCCAAATTCACTAACAAATTCCAGTAAATTCTAGCTTTTTGGTGAAATTCCCTGTGTTTTCCCGGTTTTTTCCAGACACAAACAAATTCCCTGTCTTTTCCCGGTTTTCCCTGTTTTCCAGGTGCGTGGCAACCCTGATTATACACTTACCCATAGTTTTCAACCTCTCTTTAAACATCACATGCGTTGAATAAATAAAAAGAAAGTTCCTACAATGAAACCTGTTTAGGTTGTAGAATTGGGATGGTCTAAGGCGTCACTCTCCCAATACACTAGACTGTATATGACGGGAAGATCAGTGTACGAGTACTAGTTGGATGTATTGAGGTTTTTTCCTAAAGGGTTAAACTCTACCCCCAAGTATATGCGAAAACACTTCCTCTAAATTTAACCTTCAACATACCCACATCAGTGGCCGCATAGTCTAAGAGGTCAATCTCGTCTAAGCTAAGCCTAGGATGCTTACGAAGGAAACTTTAAAGTTCAAATCCTGGTCTTATCTACCATGTGTTTTCTTTCTTAAATGATTTCTCACTCTTTTTCAACAATAATGCTGGTAGACTACCTCTAAAATGCTACCTTCCCATACCCCTCGCCCAAAAGCGTAGCTATCAAATCTATGTATAGCCTCCATAGGTAGTAAGAAGATTTGATTAAAAAAACTTTCTCATTCTTAACATATTTGCGAAATTTGTTCTTATACAGTAAGATGTGATTTGAAAAAAAAACACATGAAAAATTACAATTCACTGGAATTAAATCCGGGGTTTTGGCTTGCGTGACACTATTCTTCACCTGGTCATACTGGCTCATCTCGTATTCAGAGCCATCTTTTACTAGCTGATCTTATGGTGAGATTAGTAAAGATATTGGTGACCTGGTGGTCTAGGGGTAAGGTGTCGGACTTCTGTGCTGGGGGTGCGGGGTTCAATCCTCGGTCTCGGCACAAATTTATCCGATTGCCAAACCCTTCCTTCACCTCTGACAAGACATGTATTAATCACAACTTGTGAATGTGGGGAATGCCAGGCCTCCACCGTGGTTGCGTAAGTGCGTATAACCCGAACGGGTAGTAAGACGCGGTGCTAATAATAATAATAATAATAATAATAATAATAATAATAAAGTTATAGTAATTGCTAAAGTAATAATAGTCAATCATTGTTACATAAAAGTAAAATTAGAAATGTATGGTGAAATTTTAGTTAAATCCAGTTAAATGCCTTATTAGGTGTTGGTCGGCTCTCCTTGAGTTACTTGAGGCGCTTCTAGCCATGATTGTTGTTTACCTTATTGTGGTGATTAACTTGTGGGCTTTCAGCCTTTCAGGCATAGCTCGCGTTTTCAGAACTATTTAATGTTGTTCAACTTGTGATCTCTTTACCCTTCAGGCATGGCTCGTGTTTGTAGAGCTATTTAATGATTGTTGTTCAACTTGTGTATCTTTTTGCCCATCAGGCATGGCTTGCGTTTGTAGAGCTATTTAATGATTGTTGTTCACCATGTTGTGGTGTTAAACTTGTGGGTCCTGTTGCCCTTCAGGCATGGCTCGCGTTTGTTACTAATTTTGATATTGTCATTTTGTGAGGACATGTTTCCCCCTTCTAGGTTTGATAGTCGACTGTCTCGTGTTTGATCACCTCGAGTCTGGCTTAAGACCAATTGGTTATTTGCCGGATCATTATGTGCTTGGCCTAGAACCCTGGATTGGAATATGTATAGCCGGAATATACACTGTATAGCTTGTAACTATTGTAACTGAATTGAAATTAATAATGCTAGCCTCACTAGCATGGGTAGTCTTTTTCCCACTATAGTAAGACTGCTAATTTATTTAACCAAGTTAACTGGTTAATTTATAGTGTAGGGTATTCTTGTAAGTGTAATAATTTATTGACTAATACGAGATTTATGTTTCTAATGGGAAGGCTATCCATACCAAAACATAACCAGGGATTTGACTGTGTTATACTAATGTACTAATGAGAACAATTGAGTGGGAACACTAGATAACTCACTTATTTAGCCTAAAACATCACTAACTGGATAGTGTCTGTATTACTTTTAATGAATGTATTTATATAACTGATCTTATTAAAGCCTATTTGTTTATTTCCATCATTATTTTTTCTTTCACTTGTTTTATATCTTTGTATGTTTTCCCTGTTTACATACCTGGGGTTAAAAAGAAAATAAACCTCCGGTGCAAATGTTCTTGATATTATGAAAACTAAGTGGTTATCATTACTACCAGCTGTGAGCAGAGTTATTGATATGTATGATAGACTCAAGTCCTATTTTCTGGAGCAAGACAAATGCCCTTCATTGTTGAAATCATTTTTTAATGTTCAGCATTCAGTACTTTAGCTGGGTTTACCCTTTCAAATTGATAAATTAGCAGCCGGGGAATGGGTGTCCGTGCCTGTCCTAGTCATAAGTTAGCTTATAAGGTATATGAAGCTTGACTGGCCTAACCAGCCGGTAGTGTAAAACTATATGGCTTGATTAAAAAACTGAACCAGATCATAGGCTGGAAACAGTAATGGATGGAATAATAACTCAGTACTTTGGTTCCAATTCATTTTTAAGACAGATGAAAATATTCTCATCAACAAATGGAAATAGAAAAAGAAAATATTTTGGCAGCTGAAGTTGCAGAAGAACTAGGAGTTCTGAGAAAGAAAATAATGAACAGAAAAACTGGAAATTTCCAAACACTCAAAATGACATCTGTGTTTCTGAACTAAGAGATATGAGTGTCTTTGATGAAAAAAGAATTCTTAGACACTACAAATTTATTCGATGATAATTTCCTAGAATATTTAAATAATTAGATTTGCCATTTCCAGTAAGTGAAAGCATTTCACTAGATTAAGTTAGAGACTCTATTAACTTGGACTGAAGTTTCAACAAGCTTAACAGTTATCAGTTACATTTATAGCAATATACTGAACATTATTGATGAAAATGAACTATTCTATAAATCAACCACATAAATAATATTATTAAAGCAAGATGGAGGAATGGAAGGATACAAACGCAGAAATGGATTTTTTTTTAAAAGATGTGATGTTTTTAAAGTGCTACAGGAAAAAGACATACAGCACAAAAACATAGTGCTAGTTGTTGGAGGCTTGTTATGGGAATTCCAGGAACCAATCAGCTGTGGAAATAACTTTTTCACCGACAAGTTCTCTGTGGACGGATGAAAACAACCGTTTAATCTCCTAGACTGTGAAGGCAATGATCGTGATCAAGACATATTTTAGGACTATTTCATTAATAGAATTTCATGAGTATCTCAAAAGATCAGAAACTTTTAGAGTAAATAATTTCTTCACATAAAGTCTGTGCACTATAGCCTTTTACCTAAATGACAGTAGAAAAATATTATTTTTAGGTTTTGTGTTGTGTTTAAATGTGTGAATGATAATGTTGATACAATGTAGTGCAGTTCTCAGTGCTGTGGTCAAGTCTTATTTCTGTAAATTATGTCATAAAACAAATATGTCAATGCTTATAGGTACTCTATAATAAATACACTTGAGTCCCATATTTTAGAGGAAATAATTTTCTGAAATACTATTAAAATGTTAAAGATAATACTAAAACTATAAAATACACCAGTTTGTTTCGAAAATCTGGTCAGCCAAGTTTACATGATATATATATATATATATATATATATATTTGTATTTATATACAGATGAAACTCTTTAGTCGAGCACCCTTGAGACCTGATAAGTACTTCCAAGCGAAGCAATTCACTTTCAAATTTTTCATTGTAAAGAGGTGGTGGTCCAAACAAAATAGTTAATGTACAAGTAATGACCCCTCTACCCTCTTTCAATAAACCAAACTTTTTTTAGACAACTAAACAACAGTATTTTAAGATTGTTTACAACCATANAAACCCATTGGATTCTAAGTTTTCTTTTAATTTGGAGTCCCAGAAGCAGGGTTGCCACTGATTTTTAATATTGAAATTTCCATGATTTCCAGAGAATTTCTTGATAATAAAAGACAATTTTGGTCTGGTTTCTAGTAAAAACATCTTTAATGGAAACTGTTTTAAAAACGATTGTTTGATAGTGATGCTGTCACTTGGGATTGCACCTGGTGATCCCCGTGTTGAAGAACTCAAGCTCTCCCAATGAGCGCAGAAATTTTAACATGGTGGCTTGGGGGGGCTGGTGTAACTCGTCCATGGTCTAGGCCCTAGGCTGGCCTTATCACTCTACATAATTATTGCTAATTACATTCCATGTAAAATATGATTAAAGCAGAAAATAATATACCCCCTGTGACAACTCTTCATCTCTTGGATGACATAATGAGGGCTAAACTATGGGCAGAAAACAGGCCAAAACAAGAATGTATAACTAAAACACTCGGCTGTAGATGTTAAAAACTTTGGCGCCTTATACTGCTTATAGTACTATCATAATGGCTGCCCCTCAAACTAAATGGCAGTATATATGAAACTTTCTGGGCCACAGGTGATGCTAGACGATAAAATGCCGAACTAAAGACTTTCAACTGTTTTGTAATTTTTAAGGCAAAGAGTGAAGAAAATTTTCAAAACAGTAGAATAATTCATTTGTTTTATGATATACAAAAGTAGATGCATTGATATAAGAATCAAAGAACGGTTGAAAATGTAATACAAAGTTAAAAAATTGGATATAAGATTTGTAAACATATTGAAAACAATTTGGGTATAAATAGATAATTTGGTACATATTTACTGTAGTGTCTAAATATTTAAAGATTAGTATCTAGGCTTGCATTGAAATAACTTTTAATATTTAATAATAATAATAATATACTTTGTTTGTTAACCTGATATTCAGGTTAAGTAAGCCAAATGCATTATAATGTATAGATAAATAAATATTAATAAACCAGAAATGAACATTCTTGATTAAATTAAATAAAAAAATATTATTTCTTAAAGTATCTTTGCATTTGTCATGCTTTCTGCTTGCTTTAAGATATCAAAACAAAATTTGAGAGTTAACCAATTGTACATGTTGATTGTTAAAATGTGAATAGAAAACCAAAACAAGCCAAGGATTACCAACTTTTAAGCATGTTTACTTCAATTTAAATAATATGACAAAATTCCACTATTTCATTAATTAGGAATCAAGGTTATTGTTATGAAGCATATATTAACCAGAACCTGCAAAAACACACTTTTTAGTGTTTACAAAAACATATTTTTTTTCAAACTCAATAAGTGTTTGTGTGTCATTACATTATCAATTTAATTTTAGTGATATATAATTTTAAGCAAACACAGCAGAACAAAGAAATGTCATGTAATACTTACTTAGATATTAATAATTTAGGGTGTTCTTGTGGCTCATCTGCCTTGGACACTGGTAAGACCTGAAAAATAAAAAATAAATACAATTCTAGAATACATTGAGGTATTTACTTGAGGTATTTACTTGAGGCATTTATATAGTTTACTTGATGGTTAGACAACAAGTAAAACTAAAAATACAAATGTTATAATAAAAATGAAAAGATAAAAAAATAAAAAGTCTTAACAGTTTTTGTTCATAAACACAATGATTGTCGTCATAAGGTTAAATGGAAGAAAACAATCAAATTTGATTTAAAAATTGATATAAAGTATAAAAATTTCAAAACTTGTATCATTTGAGAAATGTTAGTTATTTCAGATAGGTTCTATAAAGGAGAAGTTGAAATTAAATAAAAATGGTCTGTGTTTCTCACCAAGTTTTCATAAAACTTAATCATTAAATTATAGATCTTTCAACATTTTAGCTTGGAGTTGAGTTGTGTTTTTAAGTTAAGTGTGTTGAGCACTCCACTTCTCACTCGTTCTGAGTTGTGTTTTATAACCCAGGTGAGTTGAACCACTCTATTTCTAGCTCAGATATGATGATTTAAAATTTTGAAAGATCTAGTGTCAAACAATTTTTATGATAGCATGGTGGATAACAAAGACAACATTTTAATTTGTTTTTCAAATTCTTTATAAAACCATTTTTAAATAACCAACACATCTAAAGTGATACATGCTTTGAAAGTTTTAAACTTTATTACTATTTTTAATCATGTATTGATTGTTTTCTTTCTTTTAACAGTTTGACAACAATCATTGTGTTTTTGAATTATACAGTGAAATTATTTTATACAAACAATATATTTATATTTTTTTCACTTTGATTATAACATTTGTACTTTTATTTATTGTACTTGCTGTCAAAACATACAGAAAAAATAAAAGTTAGTTTTATTCCAAATAATTTAAGACTAATAATCTAACTAAATGCTGACCTTTTTTTAAAAAATCAGGTTGTATAGTGATTCTATTAATTTGATATGTCCCTACTAGCTTCATTAGAGATAAATTTTAATACAAAGAGTTAAAAAAAAGGCAACTCAATAACACTATTTGAATCAGTGTCCACCAAAATAACAACTAGCACTTCCAAATTACATTCAATATATATATTTTTACACATTCACACTCCTGGTAGATAGATATACAAGTTTACTTTTAGTAAAGGATATTCAAGATGAACAACAACATTATTTAATTTATATCTATATTAAAATAGCCAGTCTTTTCTCTATAAACCACTTTATTACCCGAGGCTGTGGGGATAGAATCACTTTTTTAATGTAAAATTTATAGAGATAGTGTGTGGAATTTTTAAGGAAGAATATTTGCTGTAAGTAGTTGCACTTAAGACCTAAGGCAATTGTTTTCAATATTTTTTTGTTCATGTACCCCTTGATATAATCTCTCATCAACTTTGTATTTATAAAGTTGTTGGTCCATAATGCAATGAATACCGATACTATAATCTATATCCAGGAGAGAGAGGACGAAGAGAGATAAATAAAATGGTGCTCACAGATCACATGTCTGGCTCTCTCGTGGTTAGTATTAAATCTACTTTTGATTATTTAGTGTTTATCATAAAATATATATCTATATTTATGTATACATAATTTTAAATTTTACTTAAAATAACTTCAAGCACCCAGGTTTAATATTACTGCCCTATCCTCGCCCACTAACCTGTTTTATGTAACTCTTCTCACCAATAATGAATGTCAATATTTCACAGGGAAGTTTTGAGATACTAAAGGAGGGATTCATATGTAATACTTTTTATAATCCATTTTAAATCCTGATTATAAATTATTTGAGATAGTATGGTTTATATAAACATAAAGGCGTTAAGCTCAAATTCCTCAGGTTCACGAGTAAAAACCTCTGCTATATTTATGTTAAGGATGTCAGGTTTGAAATCTGAGTATGAGCCAGGCACACTACTATGTGATGACTAGGATGGCCCTTTTCTGTAGTGGCGCTACACAATGATGTTAAAGTGCCAACATACTTGAAGCTGGGGGAAGACATCTTTCTTAATATTGTGCACTTTTTTTTGATAGTCATATTATCATCATATAGAAGAGGGATCGAGACTTAAATACCTGTCGGATGTATTCAGAGTGGCTTTTCCTAAATAGTTTTATACTCTCTCCACATTAATGAGGATAGAATACCTCTAAAATTCTACCTTCCTCATTTATACTCCAATAGATAAATATAATAAAAACTAATTAGAAAAACTACAATTTGACTGTACAACCCTACAAAATGTATACTAAACAGATGGAATTTTAAAGGAAATCTACCAGCATTTGCATGGAGGGAGAGTGGGAAAACATTTAAGAAAAGCAGCTCTCAGTAGACCTGACTGGTATTCTAACCCCATTTCGCAACATTAGCCATCTAGTCCACTGAGAGAATGACAATTTAGAGAATGTGGCTAATGTAGTGGGTGTATAATAGTTGCATTTACATACATACACACTAGATGTATCATAAGGGAAAAGGTATAGGCTTAAATACACCTACCTTTTGAAAATAATTAAGGATATTTGAAGTTTTACTTTTCATAACATGCTGCTGGTACAAAGAAATAACACTATTCATGGACTCCTCAAACTTACCGTGAGATAAATACTGTATTTTTGCTTCTTTCCATTTCACTACAACATCTTTTTGAGACTCTTCCACTTTTTTCTGGCTATCACATTTTATGCACATGCATTGAAGAAGTCTCCTATTTTTGAAGAAATTATTTTTGTTTTTGTACAAACACAAGCGATTATTCATGGCTTATGTAAAAGAATGTGCAGTAGGAGTCTAGATTACACTCAAACTCAACCTTACTTATAAATTAAGGTCGCTTCGACTGACAGCTGTTATCCAACTAAAAGCATGTGAGGGGGTCAGTAGATTGGATAAATCTAAACAAGTGCCGAGAGAAATGAGTATAAACATGTCACTATCATGCACATGAAAATATTTGTTTTCAAATGTATTTGGCGTTCGTTGTCTCGGGCAGACAATGTCACCTAGGCACATGCAAAATATTGATTAACAAAGAGTGCTAAATTTGCATTTTCAACACCACAGATATTCGGAAGTTATCTATAAGTATGTTTATCAAAGGTGAAAACATGAACAGTAATATTACTTTTGAACATTAGAATTTGTGTATAAGATCTGTGTTACTTAACAATTTGATGTACCCCACCCACCCCTCATGTAACAGCATGTATACATTAGAGCTAACCCATCCCCCTTCAAAGTGTTATGTGGTTTATGGGCGACCCCTAAGTCCAGCAATGGTTACTACTAAGTTCTAGCACACTAATCATGATTTTTTTTAGCACCGCATCTTACTACCCATTCGGTTTATACGCTTATGTAAAACCATTTAGAAAATCCGCCCTCGATACAACCAAACAAGATCGAATCACATTATCCCCATCATCAGCCTAGTCTATAACAAGAGTAGGTCCTTAAGACCATGTGGCTACCGAAGCGGGTACTAGTATTAATTAATGATTACAAACAGTAAAAACATTTACAAAAGTTTAAATTTATGTTCTTAGTATAGTGGAAAAATGTATTTAAAAAAAGTATCTTAACTATGTTTGAACCAAAATATGTATTAAAACTTTAATGCATAAAATTTGGGAAGTGGATAAATAATTTAATATTACACAGGAATCTACAAGAATAAATATTTAATTAGAATTATTGAAAACTAGATATTTAACATTTAATATCTTTTGCTATATGTTGGTCTTATAGATTTAATTTACGTTACTAAACATACTTCTTTTGGAGATGTTAGTAGCAAGAGATAATTGGCCTCCTTTTGAGTCAAATCAATAAAGGACTTAGTGTAGATTATCCTTAGAGTATTCTTTAACTCCTCATTGAATTGTTTGGGAAGTAGCACAATTCGTCTGTGGATTTCATCTAAAAATAATAAAATATATTAATTATGAAACAAATAAATCATGCTTATAAAATAAACTCTTAATATATAAAGAAACAATCAAAAATTAGCACATAACAATTGTGGATATAAAAACGCAAACATACATTATAAAAATATGTAGAGTAATAGAAAACTATTTCAATGCATATATATTTAATTTCTTTTCAATATCTTCAGATGTTTATTTACATTAGTACAATTAAAAAAACAGGTGTGAGGAGATGTTACACACACATACTTTACTTACTAAATGAACCCTAAGTAGCCATTACAAATGACTCACCTAGTTCATATGAAAAAAAAAAATTGCTGTTTCAAAATACAATCCAATACTATGGAACACAAGACACTTCCAATTCAGTAGACCAACACAAAATCAGCGTGGCACAAAAAATACACTACAAGCACTATTCAAATGATTGAATGATACTGACATCAAGATTGTCATAAAAACTTGATATCTTTTAAGTATTGCACTACCACCATCAAACACCAACTGGGTCAGCATTTCCCTGACAATGCGCCATCATGATTTCAAAGAAAAAAAATCCAGATTGTTATTACTACTCTTATCTTGTCCATTTCTACCTCACCAGTTCCAAAAAGTCCCCAACCTTGTTCTTCGGGACTTGCATTGATCTTTATCTCGTCGGGCTTTGGTAGTGTGTAGTGAAGTGATGGGTGGCGTACTAATTTCTGGGGCGGAGAGCGGAATCTGGGTAGGAGGGGTGGAGGAATGTGTGATTTCATGCGGCTTCCTTACTTCTCGATGAGCCAGGCTTGAAGGTACAATCTGAGATGGGGGTCCGCCGAAGAAGCTTGGTTCCAAATGTCCTTGGGAATGGGCTCTCGGCAATATTTACAATGGCAGATGTCGTACAGGAGAACAGAAAGGGATTTGAAGTCTGAGAGCCAGAATAGCAAGTGTTGCTTAGCTGGTAGGAATGGTGGGGGT
>CABFVX010002222.1:0-14428 GCA_902151425.1 Timema shepardi | reverse complement strand
GGGGGGTGGGGGGTGGGGTGTAAGTGTCCAGGCCAAGGTCGATGAGTCGTTGTTGCAGTTTCTTGTCGTTGAGACATCGGATGTGGGTCCGTCGTGGGTCTGTGGAGATCAGGGTTTGGTAGTCGGAAAGTTTGTACGAGGAAGGGTGTAGCAAGAGGCGTCGTAGTTGATAGTTATGTTGTGGGGGGCGAGGTCGTGGGGGAACAGAGGAGGGGGGGGTGACGCAAGTGGAAGGGGGAAAAGTGCAGGGGTAAGAAGGGTTTTGAAGATAGTGTATTGTTCCGCTCGGGTTTTTCGGTGTTGCCCTCCTTTACTGCAGCACTGAAGATATGAGTGAGAGGAGGGGTCATGAAGAAGGAGGCACCGTAGGAGACAGTGGGGGTTTTTGGGTTAGGAAAGGAATTGGCAGCCCAGATGGTTCTAGAGCGCTAGAGGAGAGGTGAGATGGCAGCCCAAATGGTTCTGAGCGCAAGAGGAGGGTTGGAGACAGTTAACAAAAATAATTGATCCCAATACCATTGGTTGTGGTTCCAACTGTTCTGAGTGTTTATTCATGATTTCTTATTTCGTTATCCCTAGACAATTTTAATCAGCTGGGGGAGGTTGGTCCTAACCCCCCTCTCCCCTTTAGGCTTAATATCTAAACTTAGGCTAAACACACATATTTCACCCTCTTATAATTACTCTTAACAATTCTATATACAACATTTATAGATATTCTTAAAAGATAGATTGTGTTTGGTCCTTTTTCCATGCAATTTTTGGTTGAGTAGATGATCCCTTTTCCCTGGCGCGATCTCTTGTGAACGGTTAGAAATTATCGGGCTGTTCTATCGACTGTGCACTGGGGGTTCTCTGGGGGGATAGCGAATCATTTCTACTGACCGAGCGGGGGTTGTTTGAGGGGAACGGGGAAGGGGTGACTTAGTGTGCCCGCTCGCCACCAGATGTCTGCACCTGTCTCTCCAGGGGGATGCAATTGATCTCGGAATGGTCACTAGATGCCGCATAACAACCTCTAATAAATGTTAAGGTTTGGTCACAGTCTATTTGGTATACCCACAACTACTAACTTCGATCTGCATTATAATTCTCACAAAAAGTGAGATACTAACGATAGAACTTGCTGAGTGAAAAATACAGGCGGTTTCAGTTATATTTTCCACTGCACAATTGATTGTATTTACTTTTTGTTTCTATCACATTTTTGTGTATTAACTTCATTTTATAAAATCACATGCTTCAATGTTGATGAAAGTGGTTCCTTTTAATTTACTTCATTTTTGATGATTTAGCACAAAGCTAATATTATTATTGGAATTTATCTCACACTGTGTCTTACTACCCATCAAGGAGATCTGTATATTGGTATGGATGGGAAGGCATAGTTCTAGAGAAATTGTATCAACACTAGTGTAGAGGGAGAAGAGAGAGAGAAAAAAAGAAATAATCATTCTCAGAACACCAAACCAGTTATTCAAAACTCAATGACTTAGACCAGACGACCATTGATAGGAACTGAATCCATGTGGTAGGGAGGAAAAGGGTATTTAGAGGAAATGCAACCAGATTAGCATGTAAAGGAAATGGGACAAAAAATACATAAATCAACTTGGAAATCCTTGCCCCCAGAATTCAGAATGTTACACCCTGTCTCATCAAAATTTTAGTCTATTGAAAGTTTGACACCTTAAGCCTAGTTCACACTGAAAAACTGCCCGCATACAAATGTCTGCAAACAAACGCCTGCAAACAAATACACTGGGCAACTACACTTGTCTTTTAGAGTCGCAGCATACAAATATCCCAAGCAATTGTATGTGTATCCACAGTGGAGGGGAAAAAAAGAAAAAAAGAGATGAAATGTCTCTGAGCAAGGTAGCTAGCTGTTGGAGTCTGTGCTGGCTACATACATTTAACCTCAGTGGAAGTATTATTATTATTATTATTATTAGCTCCACGTCTTACTACCCATTCGGGTTATACGCACTTACGCTAATGTGTAATGGTAGGATGATTTTGAGATGAAATGAAGGACCTACAGTTTAACGTGGAATCCGAACCACGGTGGCATTCCTCACATTCACAAGATGTCTTGTCAGAGGTGAAGGAAGGGTTTGGTAATCAGATAAATCTTTGCCTGGACCGAGGATTGAACACCGGCCGCCAGCATAGAAGTCTGACACCTTACCCCTAGACCACCAGGTCACCTCAGTGGAAGTAGACAAAGACTGTGGTAGAGCTATAAATTGTTTTCAAAAGGGATCAAGTATGTTGAAAATCTCCAAAAGTATCTGGAGACAAAGCGGAATTTCATGGAGATGACACCCACCGATTTTGAATCTTTGATTTGTAAAAAGGAAACCAACTTAAAAGCAACAATACTCATAACCATTCGACTAGTTATAACTAGTGCAAATACTTAACCAAGACCATGATATTTTGAAAAGCCCACATCGTTATAGCTCCAGAGACAAAGATGGATTCAAAACAACAAGAAATACATCAGAGTTGGTCATAATGGAGGGGTCTAGACACAACTGAACAATTAACGTACTTCTGCCGGCTATAGTTGTCCACATTGGTGTGTATGCGAGCAAATTTATTTGTGTTTACCATCCTCAGCGGAATACAAATGCAGAGTGATATTCGCCCGCAAACATTGATGTCTGTATGTGGGCAGATGTCCAAAACGGTTTCCAAATCGTA
This sequence comes from Timema shepardi, assembly GCA_902151425.1. Classification (NCBI taxonomy): domain Eukaryota; kingdom Metazoa; phylum Arthropoda; class Insecta; order Phasmatodea; family Timematidae; genus Timema; species Timema shepardi. The sequence continues at coordinate 11,719 of CABFVX010002222.1, read as the reverse complement.
TTTAAAAAGTTTGTTTATATCTGCCCAAATGTTTATGGGCAAATGTATGTCAGTTTGGAGTAGGATTTAAACCTTATAGCCCTAAATGTTTCTTAGAAATGTTATATATTTTTTTTATAAAAACATACCTTTGGAATATGGATCGAAGTATGGACCTCCTTTAGTCATCTTTAAAGATCTTCTTATTATTTCTCCATTAGAGCATGTGGTATAAAAAAATATGACTGGCACAGAACGTCCCAGGTGAGCCAAAACTCTTACAATTTCAGAATTGTCCATTTCAAAATTCACAATTATTTTCCCTAAAAGAACAATGAAAAAAGTTATAATATTCTAAAACCTAATACTTTAAAGTAAAATGACATCAATTTAATAGTATTATAGTTATTATTTACATTGTTGTTTTTAAAATTATTTGGACTACACCTAAAACATTTACCAAAGTAGAAAATTTAAATAAAAAAATCTGTATTTTGGTATTAGATAAGATTTATACCATAAAAAAGAAAATATAAGGATCTACTTTTATCAAATATATTTGGTTAAGACAAAGTGCTATTTACAAAAGTGATTCAAACAATTTAATAAGATTTGAAACAATAAAAATTATATAAAGTCAGGGTTTTATTAAATATTTTTTCATAAATAATTGGTTTGACAATTATCTTTTTAAAAATGTGACTGTCATTATGTTGAAAAATTATCAGTCATATTAACATTAAAGCCATTTAAAGGCAGTGTATTAGACTATTTTAAATTGGAATTTACCCTCAAAATGTGGCATAATTTATCTTGACTTAATTCTTGTTTGAATAAAACCATCTATGGCCCCTGTACCAACTATTGATGAAGACACCTCAGTTACTAACTTAACACACCTCTCTACAGTCTGAGTGTGACAAGAAAAACTTGTAAACTCAACCTCAACAAAGAATGTTTTCTGGATGGCTAAAGCAAGCTTTAGGTTTTATTACAGGGTCCACAACATTTTTAAGCTCATAATTCAGGTAATGTGATAGTTGTACTATTTAAAAAAATGTATTTGTGTAAAATCGTAAATGATAGAATTAAACATTTCTTGGCCTGTTTTGATTTTCTTTCTTCTTATCTTTTTAGCCCTATTGTTTCAATAAAGTCATTTTTTTTCCAAAGCCATGTTTCTGAATGATCTATGATCGTAAAGAAACAACTGCTCTCTGATAGTTACTTTCCAATTTTTTTTACAAATACATTGAGAAAATGATACACATTTACAAGCAGGAATGCCAAAGAGTTTGCTTGCTATAGATATAAAAATATCAACTCTGATGTCGTAGTTTGGATTTCGGATATCTTACAAGGCTCAGGTACTTATTATGGTAGCTGCGAACCAGTAATACAGTAAGGATAGAAGCTGTTTTCCAAGTTTATTCAATGTTTTTAAATATCAATTTAGATATTTCCCAAAAAGTAGGCTCTTTTCCGGACATATTAAATTTCAAGTCATATCGTATGAACAAATAACATCTCAAAACATCTTCTTTTGTTGGTGAAAAGAGTTTAGTTCTCTAGGACTGCAAAAATTGGACACTGTACTTTATTTCTAGCCATATTTAAGCTCGTCCCTCATTTGGTAAGCTAAGTCACACAGATCAATATCACTTTAAGAATGTTTTATCTAAACTGTTCATGTAGTCACCGACAGAAAAAAGCACAATTTTTATAATGTTTTTTAAAATAAAAACACAGAAACCATGTAGAAATAGCAATATTTGTTTTTCACGTACAATGGAAGCTGCAAAGTAACTAGCTGTTGTCTAAACACTGCTCTGTGCTTCTGGCCTCCTTGCTGTTGCTTATTTTGTTTATCGTGGTGAAAGGGTAGAGGGCAAAGGCAAAGTCAGAGTGGAGACTAGAGCAATAAGAGGCAAATAACAGCCTAGCCTTTTCATTGCTCATGCTCATGAATCATGTGATTATGCTGAATAATATTTTGATTTGCTCATTGCTCATGATCGTCAATCATGCAAGTATGCTGACTAATATTTTGGTATCTTATTTCAATTGTCATAAACAAGTTCCAAGAGGATTCTCTAGCAATATTATGTGCCTCCGTCTTTAATAGAAATATTACACTAGCGGGAAATGGCATTAATTGACTATACTATTTGGTTTTATATTGTAAATATAAAATACCTGGTAGGGAGCAGAAGATATTTTTCAAATTTAATGAAATTTTTTACTCTTGTTTAATACAATAAAATAAACCTTTGGGGAGGTATTGTAAATTAAATTATTAATTTAATTTTTTTCTGCCCACCCTAACGTATGCACATGTGTATATGTTTGAATCCCTTCCAATTTTTAAGACCAAATTAAAATAATATTAGGCTGATCACCGATCCAATAATTGGCTGATTATAACACAACCAATAAGCCAATGAACAGTTCTAGAAATCTGGTAGTGATGACATCAGTTTTAAGCTGAGAAGCAGACAAATCAGTAATTTTTATTATTACTGGTCATGTTTGAAAGAATCTGTGGTGACTCATACTTAGTGGCTTGCGAGACATGAGTGAGCGAGAGAGATTGCAAGAAGGTAGATTAAAATGTCAACTTTTTGTGAACAACACATTAGAGAAAACGGGAAAGAATGAGAGAGTAAATTTAAGAGTTGACAGTACCAAAAAAAATTCAACACTGGTTTATGACTACTGAACTGCTCGATAATATTTCACACAATTCCTTATTTTATAAAATAATAATCGATTACAATTCTAAGAGGCTTTCAACAATTTATTTTATCAGTTATCATTATTGTTAAGTTTAGGTATATTATTTAAAATATTAACATCAATAAATGTTGGCCACTCTTAATAGAAAAGATAAAAAACAAATAAATATAATTTTAGCCTATGAAAGATTTGTGTTAGTTTTTAAATAATTATACAGTGTTAATAATTTATGCTCACAGTTGATCTTTTAGATCTATATCAAAGAGACTTACCTACCTTGTGAATATGCCTCTCCCTTTTTCAAATAGCTCAATTGGTTTTTTATTATGATTCTTTTTATCTTCATTAATATTTTTGCCAAGAATTAAATGAACAAAACATTGAGTATATTCAAAAAGGAATATTTGTTGTTTTCTATACAAACTTTGTAATATTACAATGAAAATAAGGCAAATGATTGGTATCAGTGCTAAGTAAAATCAGTAACAAACAATCATCATCAGTCTGGTCAGAAAAAAGGGTGAGCGGAAAAAAATAATTATACATGGTGAAACTTAGCTTTAGTGTATAAAAGATATTTTGTGTATTACCAATGAATGATATTTTCTATCAACTACCTCTAATTCAGATTTAATGAGGGGAAAAAAATTATATAGATTTTAATGTAGAAAACCGATTTACACAATAAAACTTTTTTTAATGGGGTAGAGTACTCACCCCGATGACTGGTGGGAATACTCATTTTAATACTTTTTGATGAAATAATTATATTTCCAATTGGTATTGTTTTGTATGATCCAATTCTTACAGTTCTACACTCAAACTCAACTGAAAGATTGGGTTCTTGAATTCTAGTTGATCCAGCTCCTGAAAAACCAATACATACAAGGTCATTGTTTGATATATGGATATTAATGCAATAGGTTGTTGTATTTTCAAATTACATTAAAAACCTTTGGACAAATATACACACATTTCAACTAGGCTGTGTGAGCAGAAAAAAACAAACTCACTACTATATAATTGTCAAAAGATTTTTAATGGCCATTTAAAAAATTAATTCAATATAAGAGATGCTCAAATTTTCAAAAAGATACTATTTTTATATATATAGGTGATCAATTGTGAAGGACTCACACACGATTTTTTTAAAAACAGTTTTAACATTATTTATATTTGCATTTAAATCAATCTTCATAAAATATGGCCAGCCCCCTGAGAATACTAATGCTAAAGAAAGTTAAACTATCTAGTACTAAATTAGAAAAGTTATAAATCTATAAAAACAATTCTAAACAATAACATGTAAACATCATCTTTCAACACACAACAGGAGAAAAGAAAGAGACAAATGCATAAATGAAAAAATTAACACCAAAAAAGAAAAAGGTGTCGCATAAGAACAAGTAGATAAACTTGTATTTTACTAGATATTTTTATAAAAAAAACACTTTAAAATAGCTTTAATAACCAATAGTACAACATCCAAAACTAAAATATATTCTTTAAATTGAGAAATTACACCTAGACACAAGAAATGTGCCCAAAACCTTTGGTTAGTATACCAATGCTCTGTAGCCACAGAGCTATCCAGGAGTTGCCCCGTGCTCAGCGTCATTCTTGAGTATTATTTTAAAGAAAAGTCTGTGAATGAAGTGCATAAATCTTCAGCTAGATATGACATATGTGTTATCAATCTCGAGCCATCTTCAATTCAGAAGGGCTTTATGCTGCCATTAGCACAATGGCAATTGTGTATGATTAAATAATTGAGCTATCATGTATTTTGGTAAAGGTTAGTGCCACATCTAAATATCATAGTCTTTAAATTGAAAAATGACACCTGGCCTCAAGAATCAAAACTGAAACCTTTGCTTTGTATTTAATGCAATTAAAAACCATTATATTTAGATGCAGCTATAACCATAAATAACAAATATAATAGCTTGGCTATTTAATCCATTTTGATATGTGAAGTTCTACAATTATTATTTCACTATTTACAAGTTGAAGATGTCTGCATTGTCTGATAACTAGATAATGATTACAGATATGTAGCTGACAATTTCCACACAACCATCACAGACTCTGCCTTAAAATGAGTAAAGAATTACCCTGGGCATGGGACAACTAGATGGCTCAGTCTTTCGAAAAATGTAATCCTAATACAAAAGTCCCGGTTTCGATTCCGTGCCCCGGTGTAATTTTTCAATTTAAATAACATGATATTTAAATGTGGCTATAACCGTAGCTAACAGCTTGGAAATTTATTCCATTAGCACCAACAAAAATTAACAATGTAAATTGTTTACGAATACGAATACAAATATTTGAAAATATAAGCCTAAGGGTATATTAACAAAACAATTTATTTTCAAATCCTAATCTTAGAAAATCAGATAAGCATATGGGATAAACTTAACCACATTGGTATGATTTTTTTTTCTTTAAATTTCTATTCTGTTTATATTTATTATTTAAAAGTTATAGAAATAATAAACATTGATTAGTTTATTAGTAAATTGATGGTATTGTTATTATTATGTTAGTATAAGCCACTTGTAAAGTAAACATAATAGCTCCAAATAAAATTCAGATTCAAAGTTAAAAGGAGTGTTTATAAATCTATAAATATTATTAATTGATACATTGATAAGTCTCTGGAATTGTCTGAATAAAGAAAGAAACAATCTTTTTAAGTTGATTGAGGAATACTTTTTTCTTGCTCTTCCAAAAATTGTCATCATTATTATCACTATTAAATTTTTGTAAAAATATGCTGGGGGTCGAGAAACTTGAGATTTTTCATTCAAGTTGATTTATCTCAAAAAATATCCAAAGTCACAATCAATGGATTACACCTTTAGATTTAAATATTCAAAAAAAATTCAAAATGGAGTAATCCAGTGTTGTTGTGAAGTGTATTTCCTCTTCTCTCTTTGTATTTGATAAAGGCAACAATGACGAAATATTACTACTCTAAAAGAAAGAAGATCTTTGTGCATTGGGTTCTTCTCCCATTTTTCCTCTTTCCCTATGTGGGCTTTCATAATTAAATTTACTCTCAATAATTTATTTTTCCTTTTAAAAAAAAAATCAATTTCCATTATTATAAAATGGTTTTTAAATTACAAATAACACTTTAAAACTGTATGAACAGGTAATTGTACTATATTTGGAAGAAGGTACAAGAAAGGTGGATAGAAACACATAAAAGGCAAAGGAACAACACTCAAATGAAAAAACCCACTATTAAATGGTTTCAACTCTGTCATTAAGATATTAAAACTACACTAACAATTAAACAAAAGTTAATAAAAGTGACGTTTTAATGATCTAATATTTCTAAAAATAAAGCCTCCATAACTTTAATCACCCGATAAAATGTAAAAATCACAAGCAAAAATTTTTTTTTTAAGTTTCATATTTAGTTTATTAGTATATTTTATTGGTTTTAGTGTAATAAGCACACATGACAACTTCTTCTGTTCGATAACTATTCCCCTATGCTTAGTTGTGCATGTGCATTGTATAAGCTATTAATATAAATTATCTTACCATGATTTTCTTAGAAAAGCTGAAGTTTATACTTAAAAATTAAAAATAAGATGGTGAACATCATATTTATAGTAGATAAAATGATATATTAAATGTGGTAAGTTGTTAAAATATTTATTATGATTTATTATAGATAGGTTACACACATATTTCTGTAACTAAATAGTAAATAATGCTAGTTTTGTAGTTGACCATATTAAGAGAAGTTTTAAATGTCTTAAGTTTGAAAACCATTAATATGTATTCTCAATGTTAAAATTTTAATTGAATTGAGATTATAATTTAAGAAAGGGACTATGTAAATGTAGTAAAAATAATAATTATTCAGTATCCTATTTTGATATTATCACTACCTTGTCATGACCATTCAACTTCAATTGAGGATAAATCAAAATGGATGGAAATATTGAAATAGTCTACCCGTCGAAGATAATTTTAAAGCTCTATTATGATATTAATATGAAATTTAATATTCACTCTAAACAAATTTAGCAATGTGTCTTACTACCCATTCGGGTTATAAACCTATGTACTAATTGCATTAATAGTTTAGGGTTTAAGAAGGTTTAATTGAGAGGAAGTGCACCCTCATTTACATGGAAGGAGTGACAAATAAAAAACATTTAGTAAATATAACCCTCAGTTTGTCATCCCCAACTGCGACTTCGGGTGTAGCGGGTTGCATCATTCGAAGTGCAGTCTCCTGGTGACGTTTGTGGCTAGGCACCGGTCCGGGGGTTTAGTGAGTGGGGGTAGGGGAGTCCCAGCAACACGGGTGTTGCGGTAAGACGGAGTCCAGCAATGTGAGTCGCGGTGGGGGGTAGAAATAAGTCCCGGTAAAGGGGAGTCGCGGCGGGAGATAGGATAGAGTCCCGGCAACGTGAGTTGTGGTGGGAGGTAGGAACGGTGAAAGAAGGAGGAGTCCAAACAAAATTGCTCTTTAATATATTACACTTTATTTGCTCTTTTGTATCGGGTGTTCTCCAGGGTGGGTCCCCACTGAATCGGCTCTAGAATTCACCGTGTTATATACCCTCCGTTGCTGCCCAGCCTTGTCCAATGAGAGAAAAGGGAGCTTCCCATTTGTGCGGGAAAACGTGAGTGATAATGGCCACCAAGCGAGCCAATAGGAAGGGGAGTTCTCTTTGGCGCTGACTACAGTGAGGAAAGTGTCACGGATGGCTAAGAGAACATGGACTGTGGGGCGGTATAGGCAGAAGGGAGGGTGGTTGGAGCGGCCGGTGCAAGTGCGGAGGAAAGATACAAGGGGCCGACTGAACAGTGAGGCACAACAAGTTCGCCCGACCGAGATCAAACCCCAATCTACCCGCTTTTGGCATTCTAGTCCAACACAAGATTAGCGCGTTAGACCACGCGGCCACCAAAACAGGTAACAATTTGTTTAGATACCAAATGATTTATAAGTGAAACTGACGATATCTAAATTAAATAGCTTTTATTTACCATTGTATTTTAAAAATTGATTTGTATGTATATCAAGATGAAGCTCCAAAATAGCAAGCCTACCAAACTTTTGATCTAGATCCCGGAGTTAAATGACGAGTATGGCTCGAAGCTCGAAATCTGAGTACTCACATAGCCCTCAAATATAGACAATGTGCAGCAAAAGAACACTCAATTAAGGGGTTAAGAAGTACAAAGTTTAATTTAAAAATCCAATACACTCATCAGAGTTCACCCAACATTTTTTCTATAGAATTGCTTAGAGAAAATGTAAACATAGATCCTGTACACTTTGCTTCAGTTGAAAGAAAATATCAAACATGCCATTAGAACAATTTCTAAAAAACGCACTGGATTTGGTAATAGAAAATTCAGATAGAAGCCTAATTTACTTGGAACAAAATGTAGAAAACTGATAAAACAATTTGGGCTGACAAGTTTAATAGAATGTTTGTAAAAATTTATCAATGCAATAAGTACTGCTACAGTAAGTTTATAAATATGTATAATAAAAATTAGTATGATTAATTTTGAGCAAACCTTTATTTTATGAGTTCTGTGAATGTATAGCATGGCCCTATGCTCCAACTTACGAGGTATCTACATCTCTGCCACCCCTTTTTGTACTCACTACAACCACCACTGATTCAACATGCATATGTTGGTCACGGTCAATTCCTCAATGCACCTCTCTACCCAACAAGTCATCCTTGTTAGATGATGTCATGCAGGACCTGCGCTGAGAGTGTCCGAGCATCATCAAGCTTTTCCAAAATGTCTGTATGGAGACAATATATCTGCAAAGTTGAATGAGCATGGTCTCCCGTTACAAGCTCACCAGACAGGAGCCTTGCACATCATTAGGCAGAATAAGTGACTAGCATACATTCATCCATGTGCTTTGTTTGGGTTGCTTGCTTTGCGCATATACATACTCCAACTGATGTGTGCTGTGAATGGAGTGCTTGTTTTTCTCCCTCTCTCGGAGATTGTGTATAAATAGTGCTTTTTAGCGCCTTAATGACAATCTTGGCAGCACTTCAAAAATGGTTAGACGACAGAATTTCTGACACTATAAAAATGTAAGCAATATTATTCTTTCAAAGTTTGTTAATTTTTTTAACGTCTTTTCAAATTTTAATTTTTGAAGGCTCTTCAAGCGTAACTTCATAAACTTTATACTAATTTAGAACAGTTGAATTTTGTGAAACTGTTAATATGGAACATTGTGCTTCTTACATCTGTGATTGTGAAATTTAAATTTATTAGGTTAATTTTCTCCTATTTCTGATCTCTTCAAAATTGTAGTTGTCTGTATTATTTCTGATGAAGTTTTAAGTAAGTCTTTATTAAATCTAAATATAGTAAGTCTAATAATTGTGTTTAGGGAAATTCCCTGTTGAATATTATACTTCTCTTATTAATTGAGATTTGTACACCACATGATAAATATTTAAAGTAATTATTTATATCTGAATATTATATATTTATGTTTAGAAAAAATTCCCTGTGAATATTAGGTTAGCTTATTTTCTATGTCTTGAGTCGATCTTAAATACCTACTTTGTTTAGTGATCCCTTGAAATAGAATACTACCTATATATATAAATCCAGGGTGGCCATTTATTTTCATTAGTCAACTAATTCGCGATTTTAATTTTTAGAAAACCTTCAACAAAATGGATATGTTACAATAAACATAATAAATATGTAACTGGCTTTGATGGCCGCATGGTCTAGAACGCCACTTTCAAAGTAGACTTGACTGCCGATGACGTGGCAATCAAGGTTCAAATCTCAGTCGGGTGTACTGAGGGTTTATTTATTTCCAAAATTGTTTTCTAATCTCCCTCGACCCAAAGAAAAAATGCGGGTACACTTCTTATAAATATAACCATCCTCATTCATAAAGCCATTAGTGTAATTACTTCATAAGCATATAACCTGAATAGTTAGTAAAACACAGTGATAAAAAAATTGTGCATGGGCCTTAATTGTTTTAGTAGCCCTCTCCCTGAATCTGTCACTGTATGCCATAGCAGCTTTACAGAATCTATCTCAAGAACTGATATAAAAATTACAAACAAAACCATAAATAGTATTCAAATAATATTTATTTTCATTGTGTAGCAATAAAATATGTGTTTAAGAATAAATAAAATATTTGTTACTCACTTGTCCTTTTGGAAATACGTTCATTAACTATTTCTCTATCAGAATCATCTTTGGGTTCTTTTTTGTGTGCTGACACAGCAACAACTGAATCTAAATTGTTGTTTTGGAATGTGTTGGCATCTTGTTTTGTGGTGAAAGAGTCTTTGCAGTTCGAACGATCATTGTCTTCATCTTCAGATGAGGAAAGTGTGATAACTAAAATAGAAGAAAAAAATAGAATGAATACATTATGGATGTTAATATTAATAACAGATCAAGGAAATACCCAAGCAAAATGTTTTGAGATATTTATTTTCAAAATGTGAACGTTGCTACCTTCCTTTGCTATAACCTACATTCTAATTTTTATAGAGAAGGTCACTTAGATTAAATTACTTAAATATAAACTTGAAACTTATTTACAATAAATAAATATAACCATTTCAAACACATAATTATGTTTTAGCTCAATTGTCCTTACCATAGATCAAAGGGTTTTTAAGCAATTTAACATATATTTAGGTAATTCCAAGGATAAATGCAAATAAATGTGTTTCAAATCAAACTTTGGCATTTTTCCTTAGTGATATGACAAACATGCCTGTCTATGTGCCTCCCCCTATTAGCGTTGAAATTAATTTGTAGAGCTTGAGAACAAGTCTAGAACCCATAAAGGCACCTTTAAACAGTGCCATTACAATGCATCCAAGGAAGTTAATATTAAGTGTTCCCCAACAATAATACCCCATCCAAAAAGAATGGTGACTTATCTTTGGGTAGTCATAATCTACAATATTATAAATATGTATACTATCATAATATACAACACAATTCTAGCCTTAGTCTAACAAGATAAAGTATACTCAAATTAAAGTAATGAGTCGCTAGCATGCTGGTGCTTTATTCTCAATAGCTATTGGGGTTGGGTAATTTAAGAATTATGACATCAGAATATGTCGCCTGCATTTAAGATTTGATTTTTTAGGTTTTCATGGTTATCTTCAGCTGGAGGATGGGATGTAGATCCCAACAAATTGTGGGGAGGGAGGGGGGGGGGGGTTATTATTTTGCNGGGGGGGTTATTATTTTGCTAACAGTCATGGCCTTTGTTCAGTAAGGATATGTATGTAGATAATTAATAGAGAAGATAAGCCTTTGAGTGAAACAATATTTGTTTTATGTTTGTATTCTTAAAATTGTAACAACAAAAAACCAAAACAAACAATTAAATTCTATATTTTTGAAAATATTAAGGTTGATGGTCTGGCACCTGTTTTTGTTGAGTGTCTAATATATATTATTAACCTGAATCCAAGACGATCCAAAGTTTTTTAGTGGTTCTGGATAGATTTTTTTAAATTGGTATTTTTTATGAGGAATGAATAAAATAATTATGGCAGACTTATTTTGTAATAGTAACACATAGTTTTTTTATCTACAAAATAGAAGACCTATGCTGACTTAAAATCTAATTAGGGTTGCAGAATTGCTAAGGCATTTATTTTTTTGTCACAAATATTGATTTTGCATAAGAAAGTTAATTTTGAAAAAGTTTTATAAAAACAAAGAAAAGTAAATTTTTTACTATGACAAATGATAATAATTAGTGAAAATCCAAATCTCATGCATATCCGACTTCCCCTAAATACAAATATTGGACTCTAACATTAACACACTAGCTTCTAAACTCGACACATTCACCAAGATATATAGAAAATAAAATAATATAAAGTAAGGAGATATAGTTTAGTTTAGTTTATTTAGACATAGTTAAAATAAAAACATTACATTAGTACTACAATCAGTCAATACAATTTAGATAAACAAC
>CABFVX010002221.1:69233-123198 GCA_902151425.1 Timema shepardi | reverse complement strand
TATACACACACACACACACACAAACAGCTGCGTGACTATCCGGCCTAATGTGGTGGTCGGCCGTTCTGGATAAGCCAGATCTAGAGGGTGAATCATTTTCTGCGCAGTCAACACCAACGATGTGTGATAAATGCATATTAGTAGCGTTTCAAAGCATATTTTAATTTGTTTTTATTGAGTTTGCATGCTTTTCAAACAAAGATTTAAATGTGAATTTTACCTTAATATAAAAGAAAAGTTAAATAAAACATTGTTAATATTTACAAAACCTTGACATTTATTTAAAGAATATGATGGATATTACATACATCAGACAACACTTTAAATTAAAGAGAGCATTGATACAGCTCCACTATTATGCTTAGTTAAAATTCAGCAAATTGAACATGTTTATTTTTGAGTCATCTTATTTTAAATTAAATTGGAAGGAAATTGTTCATAAGATAGCCAATAAAAAATTATGTAAACTAACTCTTAAAAAAGCTTTGATTGTTGTCTAGATTTATTGCTTTGTTCATTTCCTTACCAACATAGCTCTCTCTCCATTTTAGTAGACAAATTATGTCTGCTAATTCAATATCCTCTTCATTCAGACCCATCGGCACAATATCTTGATCAGTTTTTTTGTCACTTCATTGTTTGCCAACCATTCCGTAATGTCCTTTAAATAAGCTTTGTCACATCCGAGAACTCTTTCTAACAATGAAACGAGTTCATTATTCTCACTCGCCACTTGACTACCACACTGATTTTCAACCTCCTCCCACTTACCAGAGGCTTTATGATCCAACATTTTTCCATGGTCGTACAAACAAAATGGACTATATTTCTTCCCATCCCTCAGATACTCATCTTACAACATCTAGCATCTCGACTAACTTCAAGGTGGTTAGGCAATCTTTATTGTCATCAATCGCCAATATCAGACAGTTAAGAAGCCGGCGCCGATACATATTCTTCAAAGATTCAAGGATGCCTTGGTCCATTGGCTAATAGAAGGACATAACATTTGCTGGTCGAGGCAATGCTTTTATGTTTCCATCTTTTAATCTGTCACTGGCTGGGTGTGAAGGGGCATTGTCAAGGGTAAAAATTGTTTTCCTCGACAAATTCTTGGCAGGCAAATGCTTTTCAAAAGCCGGTACAAATTCTTTTTGAAACCACATTTTTAAAATTTCCCCATTCATCAAAGTTTTTTTATTATGTGTGTACCACAACGACAAAGACTCTTGGTTTTTCAGATTTTTAAACACCCTTGGTCTATTTTTTACTTTTTTATAAGTTTTAGCCTCAATTTGTAGTTTTAAGTGGCTTTAATACACGCTAAAACTGCAACAAATTCTTTGATTTCTTTGTATCCAAGTGCCACAGCTTCATTTTTGAGGCAAGGGTTTTCATCAGTAACATTTTGTAATCTANTTTTGAGGCAAGGGTTTTCATCAGTAACATTTTGTAATCTAGTCCGATCTCGTAGCAGTTGTAAAGCTGCTCCTTGGAAATTCCCTTCTTATCAATAAGGTTAAAATGATAGGTTTTAAAATTATAAACAGCAGCTTTGTCTGCAGATAAATCCTCGCCACCAATTGTTAACTGTCAGAACACCAAAGCGTGTCTTACATCCATTAAACTACCTCTCACTGGCAGTAAAGTCACTACCTTCATCTTCAATTGTATTTTTAAATTGTAAAGCTTTGTCCTGAGTCAACAGACCTGTAACTGGCATGCCTTTTCCACTCACATGTTCAGGCCACAAATATAAAGCCTCATCAACTTGCAAATGTTTACCTTTTTGATTCATTTATCTCACCTTTATACCACTTCAAGTTGCTTGGTTAGCGCACCATTTTTCAATTTCTGCACTTTTTTTTCCAGTTTCCCACAGTACTTTTTTCTGACTCCTAGCTCCAAAGAATCTTATTCTGCCGATTCACTAGAATCCAGCTCTTTTCTATCGTCTCCACCACTTTCTCTTGTTTTTAACTCATATTTATTGTTTAACTTTCAAACAAAATAACGTTACAAAAATAAATATAAATTTCACAACAGATCATAAAAAACAATAACAATAAACAAATAAAAACTGAACAGCGTGCAAACAACCCGATCAAGCTAGATCTATTTTTATAACTTAGCATTGTGAATATACAATACTATAGAGTAATATGTTTCATGTACAAATATGCAAAGATATGCGCGCGCAGCTCACTCAGCTAAAGCCAACTCTCAGTCCATACAGCATTTCAAACAACATCCTTTGTGTGTATTGTGGTGCTTACGATAGAAAAATCAACTGTTTTATACACTCGATTTCTGGATACAAATTACTGTAGTATAATACAGAACTGTAATACATTGGAATCCCGGCCGAATAGTGTAGAAGGCTGGATAGTCACAAACATACTATATACACAGGCCCTCACAGAAGGGGGGCTAGCAGTGCCATTTGTCCCAGGCATCACATTCTCGGGGCCCTCATATTTACACTTTTGATGTTAACTCTTGATTTGGTTATAGTTACAAACACAAAAATACTTTTACAGGTTTGAAAGATGACATTTATGATACAAATTAACACAGTCCACATTATCTAACAAATAGTGTACACAAAAAAGAATCAGAGGCGCATGCAAGTACATAATCTTTCCTCATACATACATAGTAAATTCATTAACATTTGTGGATAATTTCTACAAAAAAAATATATTCTCAATGAGAACCAACATGTCAATCATTATTGATTCTACACCATATACTGTAGCCCCGTGGTTTCTTTGGTGCTGACTGACAGCTCACAACTGACAGCTAAAAGCTTTGAAAAGCTACCAGACAAAATTATGTATCCCTACGCTGAACCATATGATCCTCAAAAACATGTGTTTAGCATCTGTCACTTCTTACGGTCAAAATTTAGGTATATACCTAAATGTTGACTGTCAGAAGTCAGCTGTGAGCTGTCAGTCAGCACCAAAGAAGCCATGGGGCTACTGTAGCTCTACAAGAAATAAACAACTATAGTCATTCGATACATACATATTTTGAATAACAGCTCAGAATTTTCAATCAAAGCAAGGTTTTTGTGTTTTGATAAGCTTGTGCCGAGCTAATTATCATTAGCTCGCACAAGTAAAGGATTACATAAAACCCTTAATGTAAAATCTGCAACCCTCCAAACTTGGCCCCCTTGGAGGCCCCATATTCAAGCCCACCTATTATGTTACACCAAGATCTTCATCTATTCTCAATTGATTCACTGTCCTAAATTGTTCTTCCATGGAAGAGGCGCTTTAGTCGACTTTCTTATGTTTCTTCTATCCCCTCTTCTTTTTATAACTGCTCAGTGCTCACGCAGGCGCAGTTTAGTCCCATGAAGACACGGAATCGACTCCTCGGTCCGTCCAAAAGATACAGTATCAAGTGTATTCCCGAGCTGGGACGAGCTCGACGTATCGGCCTATCTCTGGACACGCCGTGTGGTCCGACTGCCAGGGTCAGGGCCCTTTTACTTAGTGCTACATTGAAAAATAGTCAACTGCTATAACACAACATCAATGGATGTGACTTCTGTATTGACCGAGTACTGTGTGTATGATTCTCGCTCGGCCTAGTCTTCCAGCAGTACGACTGGTACAAACAGACCTTGTTGAAGAGCATGGACACCCGCAGAAGGCAAACTTTGGGTCGTGGCAGCTAGCCCTCGCTGCTTTGGATTGGGTTACTGACCATCCTCTACGTCGGACATGGTGTGGGTCTTACTGACCATCCTCTACGTCGGACATGGTGTGGGTCTGACTCCCCTTCATCCACACTGCACTCCATCCAGCGTCTATGTTTACCTACACTTGGTACCAAAGCTGTACCCCCGGCCGACTCCGCGCCCGGTACCAGGTTGGTACAATCCGGCTCACACACTCGCTGTACTGTGCCAATTAGCGGAGCCAGCTGGACGTCTGCATCTGATATGGTGTAGGTTGTACTCACTGTCCTCCACGCATCGTTCGTACCAGCCACTCTACTAGTCGACGCCGTGTCTTGTACCATTGTGGTACAACCCAGCTCACATTCTCACTGTCCCGTGCCTGAGTGCCACAGGGCCAGTTGGACTGTACTCGCTTAGAGTGCAAAGACCTGCTTACCAGACTCCACTCTGCCTTCACAGCTTGCCGCCTGATATAGGAGTAAAGGTGTTGTTACTAGGTCTACCAGGGGAAGAAGGTTAGTCACAAGTTAGCCTCCCTAGCTCTTCCTCTGCTCGACGATCTATTTACTAGTGCGTGTGAACGTTCTGGTAATGCACTCTCACTCTGGACCTATTACCAGCTCTTTCAGAGCTGGGCTTCTGTATTATCCAAACTGAGGGTGAGTTCACATGGAGTACTAAAAGTGCTAAGAGTTATGAGATTAGTTAACCTTCGTGTTTTGTGAGATTTTTTCACACGCTCACTGTACCGTGCCAATTAGCCGCAGAGCCAGCTGGACGTCTGCATCTGATATGGTGTGGGTTCTACTCACTGTCCTACACGCATCGTTTGTACCTGCCACTCTACTAGTCGACACCGCGTCTTGTACCATTGTGGTACAACCCAGCTCGCCAACTCACTGTCCCATGCCAGAGTGCCGCGGGGCCAGCTGGACTGTACTCGCTTAGAGTGCAAGGACCTGCTTACCAGACTCCATTCTGCCTTCACAGCTTGCCGCCTGATATAGGAGTAAAAAAGGTGTTGTTACTAGGTCTACCAGGGGAAGAAGGTTAGTCACAAGTTAGGCTCCCTAGCTCTTGCTCTGCTCGACGATCTATTTACTGGTGCATGTAAACGTTCTGGTAACGCACTCTCACTCTGAATCTATTGAGAGCTCTTTCAGAGCTGGGATTCTGTAATATCCAAACTGAGGGCGAGTTCACATGGAGTACTAAAAGTGCTAAGAGTTATGAGATTAGTTAACCTTCGTGTTTTGTGAGGTTTTTAGTGGATTCCGCATGTATTTTTATATTTATGTGTCACTATATCTGGTAGCCACTAAATAGGTTATTCAGTTGCCCTAGTATGGAGGAACTACATTGAGTACCAGTTAATAATATATATGTAGTAACGCTGAGGCATATGGGCGACTATAAGTATGGTTATGATTGTGTATGTGAGCGCCTACCCACCTACCTTGGGTGTGGCCGACATAATTATAGGCCTAATTAGGCAGACCGTTCGGCCCAGTTATCTAGTTAACTGTTGTTCCGAAGTATAGATATGGTCTCTCCATCTTAGTGCACCAAGTTAGTACTCCGCCGTCTGGGCTCCGCCAATTCTGTTCTCAATTTGGTCCCTTTAGACGGGATAATCGCCTCCTTGTCATGGCTTTATTGACGTTCTGTAATGTACACCTCCCTTATTCAGTTTTGATTATCTATATTGCTTTGCACTTCATGCGAATGGGTTGCATGTTCTACCCACCTACCTCGAGTGTGGCCGACATAACTATAGGCCTAATTAGGCGGACCGTTCGGCCCAGTTATCTAGTTAACTGTTGTTTCGAAGTATAGATGTGGTCTCTCCATCTGAGTGCACCAAGTTAGTACTCCGCCAATTCTGTTCTCAATTTGGTCCCTTTAGACGGGACACTTGCCTCCTCATCATGGATTTGTTGACGTTCTATAATGTACACCTCCCTTATTCAGTTTTGATTATCTATATTGCTTTGCACTTCATGCGAATGGGTTACATGTGCTAATGTTTTGTTCTTGTAATACAGATATGTGGACGGCTGCCCGAGGCAGTATTGGGCAGAGTGTTCACTACATTATCCGAGCTCTCTAAATGCTGAACGAGTGTTTATTGTTATTGAAAGAAATAATGAGGTGTATTTCACTTTAGCTTGGCTACTTTGTGCCTTAGTAAATGGACAGCCAATTTCCAGTAATAAACAGTGATCTCTGCTACTCATATGTACTGTGCCCTTTGAAAATAAAATGTATGCTTTTCGTGTTACTAAATAATGTTTAATTGCACCCCACCCCTTCATTCCTGTCATGTAGGGTGCAAGCTCACAAAAAAAGACTGGAAGGAGATTGCTGCTTGAGTTCTAACAATTATAGAAGATTTGGGGGTTAGATTTCAAATATTGCATCGCCCAAGGCTATGGTAATGGAAAGAACATGGCTGGCAAATATAATGGTGTACAATCAATTCTTCTTGAGCATAACCCTAGATGAATTTCCTCTAACTATGGGACAAGAGCGTTTGAATAGTCTCACATTGCAAGAAAACTAGATTATTCCAGCTTAATTTATGAAATTATTGCACACATAAAAAAAACTAAAGAATCGCATGTTATATAAAAATTGGAACATTTATTACAAAGTGCTACCATATTCTTTTTCTGTGTTAAAATTGTCATTTTATTAATTTGAAATATTAAAATATACTGCTAGTTTTGTACCATTATTTTTGCGTTTCTTAATTTTTTAATTTACTGGGGGGTGATCCTCAAAATTGGGAGTAGCCCAGGCCTCTTTTGACCTCTGTGAGGGCCCTTTATATAGTTGTATACATTTCTTTTCCATTAAAAAAAAGTGTATTAGTAACTACTTATAATAAAATAAACATAAAATTAAATTTTTAAAGGTTTCACCTACTTTGTTTGTGCAGTCTCAGTTGGCGAGTATTTATAGCAATGAAGAGGATAACTTTATCATCTCTAATTTACGAGAGTCAACCGAATATAGCAGCAGTGCCATCTATTGGCTTGGTGGACGAGAACAACCTGAGGGGCATTGGAGTTGGATGGATGGCTCACACATGTCATACGCCGGTGAGTTCAGCTGTAGTAATAGTATTAGTGATATAATTGAGTGATAGTGCTAGACACTGCCAACATTGGTCTAAGCTGTCGCAACAGATCAAACTGTAAATGACAGGGGTTCTTATCACAATTGGATGTACTAGTTTTACACCTTTCCTCCATGTGAATGCAGGTACAATTCAACCTTCCTCATGTCTAGCACATTATCGTAAATATACCATATGGGTATAACGAACAGGTAGTAAGACATGGCGCTAAGAAAAAATTAATTACATCAGCATTTACTTATAATAAGGATGGAAACTGTAAGGTTAAAACCCATTCATGCCTCTTGTTCAGCAATAAAACACGTGTCACACAGATTCAAAGGTACTAATTTGAGTTTATTCCTACTAGTCATTTTTTATTATTTCAAATTATATATCTATCAATGTTGTATTTAAAATCTAAACATTTATAGAGAATATATATTATTCCGGTTTCGAGTATCGTGTTTGTATATTTTCAAAAAACTAAATATAAAAAAACAGTTTTTCAAATGATCGCTAGAATAATCTAACCTAACCTAACATAACATTAGCACCAAAGCATCTTAATAGCACAGAGAACTGAGCAATTTTTATTAATGACAAATTGTACTGATTAGATATGACATTTTTAGGATAATACTTAGCACTGCGTTTTACTAACTGTTCGAGTTATACACTCATTTTTAAGAGCTATTTGTTTGGACTGTAACTGAATAAAACACATTATAAAACCAGCGGAATTTATAATATAAAATGTATATTTAAAATAATAGTTCTGGGTCACTTCCCCCATAGATTAGCATTGATATTCCTCACAGGAGTTAGCTCTCGTTCTTCCATAAGAATAGCATTGATCCTCCCCACAGGAGTTAGATCTCTTTCTTCCATAAGAATAGCATTGTACCTCCTCACAGGAGTTAGCTCTCATTCTTCCATAAGAATAGCATTGATCCTCCTCACTGGAGTTAGCTCTCATTCTTCCATAAGAATAGCATTGATCCTCCCCACAGGAGCTAGCTCTCGTTCTTCCATAAGAATAGCATTGATCCTCCCCACAGGAGCTAGCTCTCTTTCTTCCATAAGAATAGCATTGATCCTCCCCACAGGAGCTAGCTCTCTTTCTTCCATAAGAATAGCATTGATCCTCCCCACAGGAGCTAGCTCTCTTTCTTCCATAAGAATAGCATTGATCCTCCTCACAGGAGTTGTCTCTCTTTCTTCCATAAGAATAGCATTGATCCTCCTCACAGGAGTTAGCTCTCGTTCTTCCATAAGAATAGCATTGATCCTCCTCACTGGAGCTAGCTCTCATTCTTCCATAAGAATAGCATTGATCCTCCTCACAGGAGATAGCTCTCGTTCTTCCATAAGAATAGCATTGATCCTCCTCACTGGAGTTAGCTCTCGTTCTTCCATAAGAATAGCATTGATCCTCCTCACTGGAGCTAGCTCTCGTTCTTCCATAAGAATAGCATTGATCCTCCTCACTGGAGTTGTCTCTCGTTCTTCCATAAGAATAGCATTGATCCTCCGCACAGGAGCTAGCTTCTCTTTCTTCCATAAGAATAGCATTGATCCTCCCCACAGGAGCTAGCTCTCTTTCTTCCATAAGAATAGCATTGATCCTCCTCACCGAGAGTAATGAGTGGATCAGGAACCATTATATTTAGAAAGGGAGGGGGGCTGGAATAAGTATTATCAATGCCGTGTTGTGTAGTGTTTCCAGGGTAAGAAATCCATCCCCATCCCAAAGCAAATATCTAAGAATACCTTACCTCCCTCACCACCCCTTCCATTCACGTAATGAACTTCAATACCTACCCCTCCTCTCGTTTCTCTTAAACCTTGCATTCAAGGACTGTCTAGTCTCCTTCTCCAAGATGGTTAATCCAAGATTGCTGCTCCTCTTCTCTCTCCTAAGTCTTATAACCAATGAATGGACCCAATATAACCCAATATTGCAGATCCCTCAACCCCTTTTAAAACTTACAGTTGCTGACCGGATACCCTCCCCACTTAGACCTTAAAACCAATCAGCGTCTAGAAAACCTTATAGCTAATGATCATCTAGCAAACTTTAAGATCTTCATATTTTCAGCGATTGTGGAACCGTTTCAGTGTTGTCAGTGGTGTACATAGATGAAAAAACTGTGCAGTGGGACGTGGTAATCTTACGATTTTAGACCTCGTAAGATCAATTTTCTTAGTGAGCAAATTTCTCAGGTCATTGTGGACACAGGTGTGTGAAAATGTGGTGTTAATATCAGTAAAACACCAGTTATTAATAAATACCTGATGGAATTACGAGACAAAAGCGTGATTAAAAACTTGAATCAGCTGCGTCTATTTGGTACAAAGTGTTATGTATACATCCCAAAACAATTTTGGAGATTTTACAGCAAGAGAGTGTTTGTTTCAATAATTGGCTACCTGAAATACAAGGAAGTGCCGTCACATAAAAAGATTGTGCGCTCACACAATATTTACCTTAAGCCAAAATGTATTTCCACAAACTCTTTAGCCAAAAAATAGATAGAATCATCCCTACTAAATAAGCGACTACACAACAGGAGGACGATGTGAAGTCGGAGTTATCGGAGTCTGAAAATGATTTCAATTTGGCAATTGAGGAGGATTTGTCAACGATCAAACATAGAATAAAGACACCAATGTGAATGATGTCAGGTGACCATGCGCTTCATGCAGTGTATGTACTGAAGTTCATGACTGTGGAGATAATTAATCACACAAGAAAGCCATCAATTTGAAGCATTAAGAAAGCTTGCTTCCAGCCCTGAAAGAAAAATGACACGTACGAGATGGTGAAACGTTTGTAAGGTGCTCCACACGAAGCTAAAGAGTGATGGATCAATTCAACAGTCCCAAATTTGACTAGTTGCTAAGGTATGTGCTCCAAATTACGCCTTTGATTACAATTAGACTTTCATTCCAGTAGTGTGATATGACCCCATGCACTCAAGGATTGAATTTGCTACTATAGAGAAATTATAACTGTGTCAGCTTGATGTTAAGTCAGTTTTCCTGTACTGCACACTTCAGAAGTAAGTATTCATGTGTCAACTGTAAGGGTTCAACGGCAGCAATGACTGAGTCTGCAAACTCAAATGAAGTCCATACAGTATAAAACAAGCTCCATGGTGTTGGTATCAACAGTTTGTCCACTTAATCAAAGTGCAGGGATTAGAAGCTTTTTCGGCTAATCCATTTCTATCTGTCCATGAATGTAACGGCAAAAAATGTACTGTCACTCTTCATGTGCATGATGGTGTGATCAATATGAAATCAATGCATTCATAGCTTGGCTGCTTCTCAACTTTAAGATAACAATGGGCTGTTTGAAAACTTCCTGAGCATGCAGATCGAACAACTGTACCTAGTTGCCCTCTCGAGTCTTTATTTCAATCTTGTGTTTATTGTGTTGGTCCACAGCAGTCAGGGGTTGTGGTAGAGCATTGAAAGGAACTCGTCAGGGGTAATAACTACTGGAGGGGGTGGGGAAATTTAGACGAATAACAAAATTATATGTTGCTGAGGTTATTTGTTTAGCTGTGGTATTTAAATATAGTAAGGTAATTCCATGTTAATTCAGCCTACATTGTGACAAGTTAATAGAATGGTTATATTGTTTAATAGTAATGTATATTTTCTCTAAATTTACTAAGTAATTTTTTTATAGATAACACTAAGATATAATTTATGAACACAATTTAAAAAACTACACATTTTATTTCAGTAACTATTTTATTTTATTAGGGTAGCTCAGGCCACTTTCAAAGGACACAAATAAAATTATTGTTTATCTATATTAAAAATCTTCTTTCCAAATTAATTTAAAAACATATTTTTCATTGTTAACGATCAATAAGAATGTAAAGAAGTAGCAGTGGAAGTTAAAGTTAAAAATATTAAATATGTATATCAAAATTTCACGCTATATTGGTAAATCAGGCTACGTATCAATTATTCGAATTCTCTCTCACATAGCCTTCATTAAAACTAGCTTATAATTTGCTTTGATATTTCAACATGTTTTCGAAAACTGAATGTTTTAAAATATATTTTCTTAATTGATGAAATAGACCTATCATATAACCACTGAATTAAAATTTTTGTTTGAATAAACAATACCTTAACCTATACCATGAACATGTCCAGAAGTGATACTATTTATCAGAGTTGTGTCACACCTCTTGAAAAGTATAATTTTTACAGCTATTCACAATAATGGGAGGCGATATTTTACATAACAATTCGTCTTTGTTATACAAAATTTCATCCTTAGGTTGAGGCCATTTCCAAAAACGACCAATTCTCTTCTTGACACTAACTAGGTACTCCTCTTTTTTATATATATTTTACTAATAGTACCAGGATAACCTCTCCTTCATAGCTGACTTCATACCAGTCATCAACTTTAGTTGTGTTTGGTGGCTCTTTTTCTTCATCAGCCAAAATACCCAAATTCGAAACGTAATGTTTTGAAAGTGAATATGTGATCACATCATTGTTATGGGTAGTTATAAAATGACACTTTGCTATACCAACCAAGTTTGGACAAGTCAGAAATAAGTTTTTCAACTTTAAAACTTGATTTTTTGAATTGATTTCATTGGAACTCATTTCAACAACTGTCTCACTAGAGTCTTCAGTTGCCTTTACAAATTGAGTTGCATTGTACACAACATATGATCGATTTTTAACGCAGTTCCATACATGTGGTTTCACAGCACCTCCGATACCATCAACGTTATGCTTCTCCTCAAGAACAGATAATGCTGCGGCAATAAATCTATTTTTGAACTGTTAACACTAGTTGGAAGCTATTCTAGTAGTCTGTCAATGGAAGCAATTACTATGTCCTTAGAATGATCTAGACAGTCTGAAACAAGCACAAAAGGATGTAATGAGCCAGATTGCCAGAAGGCAGCACTAAACAGACTAACCTGGCTTTGCTGGTAATGAGCAGATTGATCTTCATCCTGGGAAAGGCATGTGTAATTATCTGAAAAGTTTTCTTGAAGCAAACATTTCATAGGCTCATGACTATGACCTAAACATTTTTCTCTGTGTTTGAGTTGGCTCTTGTTTGACACAAACATGTTCCAAGAATGCTATAAATGCTCCTCTAATCTGATTTGAAAAGACTTGAGTAGTTCCATCTTCAATTACCTTTACTGTTCAACCCAGTGCATCAGTTATCCAGGCACTCTATGTTGTAGGTGCATCAGGCTCAGCAATAATTGTCTCAAGCTCTGGTTTAAGGTTATCTTTGCACGTTGCAAATTTTGAGAGCCAACCATTCTCAGTTGGGGACTGACACATATAAAGTTGGATGAAATTTTCATTGTACTTTGAAAAACTATTTACATTTTTGTTCATTGCCTGAGTTGAACAAATTCAATTTTTATGGTATTTACAAAGGCAAATATTGGGTGAAAGTTTTCTGCTTAAAAGGACGTATCGTTGGTGAAGCTCCACAAACTTACTCTTGACGATTTTATGATCTGGGTGTTCTTGTTTAAAAATTTCATGTTTCCAAAACTGAAAATGTCTAATGTCTTGTTAGCATTTTAAATTTTTGATCCATCTTCATTACGGTTGGTAATGACATCTTTACAACCGGGAGCTTGCCTACTAACATTATCTTCTTCGTAGAACTTATGTACAACTGCAATGCCGTCTTTGCTTGGAGTTGGTGAGCGCTGCGTACAAACAGTGGTTGAAGTTGCCCCAAATTCAGTTTCATATAAGTCTTTGAGTAATCGCCTTTTTTCTTATGTGGCATCAATAATGCTCGTTGGGCCCTTGCCTTTACTTTCCCACGTGCATTGTTTGTTTTGTGGGCCGGTGAATTAGGAACTCCTTCCTGGTTTTTATTTGCCTCTCTTTCAAGCCTCTTACATTTTGCTACACATTCTCTTTTTCTTCATTTTATTCATTTTGTAATTCTTAGCGTTATAGATTGGGAAGCTTGTGGACTGTGTCCTTTCTTAGTTTGCTACCTCTCTTTTCATGTTCTTTGTGTTTAATTTACTAGTTTTCATACATATTTGCGTGTTTCAACCTTTGCATGTACTTCTTCATTTTTTTATGCTGCTATTAGTGGGGCAATATTATCTTCTATAGATTCTAAAAAAATACCACGCACTTATAGTATCTAATTAATTAATTATCAATAAAACATGATGTAGGCCTTTGTGGTAATTCAGGTTACAAGAAAGAAAGCTTATTTTGTAACAATAAATAATTTTTTTGAATGATTGTTTTAGTGTTTTTTTTACAGATTTATTGTTTGGAATTTTAAATAATTATCATAAAGCATTTTCAATTTCTTTTAAACTGATACATTTTTAAATAACTTTTCATGCTTTGGTTACAGGCTTCATGTAAATCATTGTTGTATTAAAACATAATATTATAAACTGATCCAATCTTATAATCTGCTATTGCTTAAAGTATTTTAATCATCAAAAATTATTATTCTTCCCTTGTTTATCTGTTAATTTAATAATTCCAGAACATATTATTGTAACAAGCTTACTGATGACTTTTTAAATGTGTTGTTGTACCTGTTTTAATTGGCTTCATAATTCATGATAAATGAGGTCTTTCTTTAAATAGATTATTTTGCATGTAATTTTTCTTATTTTAATACTGATTTAATTGACCAAAAGAATTTACACAAATCAATTTAAGTAAATGTAATATCTAAGTAAGTTCCTTATATTATAATTCCATTTTTCTCCTTACTACAACTATAATGAATATTACTAAAATGACTTTAAGAATGAAAACCACTAGATTTAAAAGTTAAAGGCCTAAAAATGAAGTCAAAGGGTTAAAAATTATAATATATGTTGCTTATTGATGGATTATGGTTTGGGATACTTACAATTAATATAAAATTAGTCCTGCACAGGAATTATGTTTTGACAACAGAAAATTTTTGTGCGGAAAATAACGATTTCCCGCAGGAACGAGGCAGGAAATTGGAACAAACTTTAAAATAATTTTCTACTTTAGGATTATATATTATATTTTCCAAATTTGTTATTTTAGTCTAAACTTAGCTTTCCTATCAGGCATTTTCATTCGAGTTAACTATAGTGGTGGATATCAAAAATAGGTTGAAGAGTCAGGAAAAGGGACAAAAACTCTGATTTGGTTGCATTAATTTGTATAGATAATAAATTTACATTCTGTAATTTTGTCAAAAAATAAAAATAAAGGAAAGAATTATACCCACTCAATATTTGTATATTAATTTATTTTTAAATTGTAAGTTTTCCAAATAAAAATCTATTATTTTGTCTAACTAGTGTTGAATATGATAGTTGAAATAATATAAATAAAAAAATACTAGGTATAATGCAACTATTATAATTGTGTATTTTTAGTCAAGCATTTTAGGTATAGATCAGTAATGTCTCATGACTAAAATTCTCAGGCAAGCTTGGAAAGCGTTCGCCCAAACTTGAAAGAGGAGGTCTCAGATTTTTTTAAAAAGTTTTTTGCTTCAAGAAGCTATTTGTGTGTGTGTGTGTGTTTTTTTAAGACTCAAATTTGGTATTCAATATTGGCATAGGTTTCAAATTTTGTAGGCCCCCTACTTTTGATGATGCTCCCAGCCCCATCCACAGTATTTTAGTATTTTTTTAATAAAAATATGGAGTCACAAATTACAGGAGTTTGATGTTCATATGGCACCAACTAAGAAATAGGTCACAGATTTAGAAATTTGTGCCATTAATCTAGTGATATTGTATGCACAGTTAACATCACCCAACATGCTTAGATATTTTTACGAACACTATTGCAGGCTTTCAGTACAAATTATGGGAAGGTAACTTACTTTTGGCACAGATTGAGCACTACATAGTGGCATAGGTTTAAGAATTTAGCAGTACTCAAAACTCTTACACATTTAAACTAAAACTGTGGTAGGTAGAACATAATTTAAGAATTGTGGCACAAACTCAGCACTTGACAGTACTATGTATTTGCATTCGCAGTGTATATATAGTGGCCTATATTTTTCAGCGAAAGTAAAGAAATACATATTTAAAATCTTGTATTTTATTAGAATAATAGTAAAAATAATGCTTAATAGCACTATATAACATCTAGGGATTCAGTAATCCATATTAGTCCACGTCTATTCCATAAGTGTATACAATTATTAATTCTACAACTAATAAACACTATGAGATTTTTTATGTATTGTGTACTAACTTTGAAAAAAAAAATCATCATTAGCTATTCAAAGAAAAATACTGTATTTATACTCATATAATTATTTGTCCAAACTTTGTTGCAACCTCAAATAACTCTCGTGGACCCCAGTTGGATACCACTATGACGTCACAGGATGTACAGGCGGGAGAAACTAGGGTCAGCCTTGAAGTGAGGGCTGGCCAGTACAATGTGGTGTTAACACGACTTATCGTTTTAAGGAGTTTCATGGAAACTATGGCGGCACAAATTATGAGACCAGTATATTCTTGTGGCACAAATTCAACACTAAATATTGGCATAGGTCCTATATTTTGTACCATTTGTGGTGCAGCCACCTTTTCGGACCTGCTATTTATTTGATAAATGCCTGAAGGGGAAGCATTACTTTTGGATAAAATGAAGGATTTTGTGGATATACCACCCAATTATTCCAGTAGATACCATTTATGATTTTTATTAAGGTTTGTTAGTTTGTTTGAGAAAAGTTGGAATGAAGTCCATTCCGAATTGATACAAATCAGGTTTTTCGTATTTATATCAAAATTTGCAAAGCAATTATTATTTTATAAACTACGATAGTTGGAATTATCATAGATTTAAAATAATTAATAACCATTATGGGGTAGGGTAAAAGAGTAGAGAAGGCTTAACATTAAACGATACAATGCAGATATGCAGATCATTTAGCTTTGTTGAGCAATAGTAAGGAAGGTGTTGTGAGAAATGAAAACATTTTACTATAGTCTAGTAAGGAAATAGGTTTTGAAGTTAACGCTGGAAATATTTAATAAATTATAACAAAAAGAACACAGATTGAGGACGATAATTTAGATATTATGTAAACAACATATCATTTGACATTGTTACATATTTAGGAACAATTTAAACTAGCAATAGTGATATTAAATTGGAAATTAGGAAAAGAATATAGTCAGTAAGTTGTTGACATTAAAACTTCTGTCAAGGAATGTAAAACTTGAAATATATAAAACAATTATTTTACTAGTTGTTATCTATGTTTGTAAATCATGGCCATTCACCTTACATGACAAAAATAAATGTATGGTGTTAGAAGATAAATGGATCAAAAATTGAAAAAGACATTTAGGATTGGAGAAGATTACATAATGATGAGTTGCATACCATCTATTCATCACAAGACTATGTTAGGATAGTCAAATCTCGCAGATTACGGCGGGAAGGACATGCATTGAGAATGGAAGAATCTAGAACCGTGTTCAGGATATTGACTAGCATACCTGATGGGAAGATAACAGTGGGGAGACCAAGAGAGATATGGTAGGATAATATTATAATTACCTACTTCAGTGAAAGAATGGCTTAAGGCATCATTCTTGTGTCTGACTGATCTGCTGATGACGGGAATTTTGGTGGAAGAACCCATTTGGGTCTACTGAGGGTGGTTCTCCCTCCCTGGTTTCCCACCCTACTTCCCCACCCTACTTCCACGCTAATACTGGTAGAGTACCTCTAAAATGCTTCCTTCCTCATCCATAACCCATTAGAGTAATATCTCTCATATATGGGTACATCCCGAAAATGTGGTAAGATGCACTGATTAAAGAAAGAGCATTAGACAGGACTCGAAATATTGGGGTAGGGTGTGTTGAGGTGAGCTCGATAGAACTCGCTCAAGATGGGAAGGGAAATAGGGATGAGGGGCATTCATTTTAAGTGTGCAATGAACTGAGTTCCTAATGCTATAGAGTAAGCAAGTTAGTAATAATAATATACCTACCCTTGAAACATTATTAACACTTTTCATTTTGATTAGTAGCTATTAAGCCTTAAGGATTTCTGTAAATACCAATAATGATCCCTTAAATACCATCTCTAAATGTAAATTGTGTAATTCTATTCACATGATTTTGTTATGTAAAGCTTGGGTCCCAGATGAATCTCCCCGATTGGCAGATGGTAAGACTTCATGTCTAAGTATTCAATGGGTCCCTGAACAACATTCCAGTGGCTTGTATTGGCACCCACAAAGCTGTTCTATGGTTGGTGGATATGTCTGCAAAAGGAGCAGCCAAGGTAGACAATATTAACTGGATTATTAATACATTTATGTAGATACCAGTATGGTTTATTTAAATATAATCTGAGGAAATTTAACTTCAATAAAAATATGTTTAAATAGGTTGATTAAGTTTTTGAAAAAACTGGAAATGTAGATGTTTGATTTACTTTAACCTACTGTAAGGAGACATAATATTGTTTTATGGTAAAACAAGTATAATGGAACTATTTTTAAAACATGTATGGATTTTAATTACGATTATCTCAATATGTATCCACACGAAAACATGAACTTAATATACATATTACAACTAATTTGTGTATATAATTGATATTGTGAAGGGTAAAGTTTATTTTCATGTAAATAAATAGGAGTGTGTGTGTTCTTTTCTTTTAGATAGAGTAGTCACACCTTGCTGCTATGTTGTTTATAGCTAGTGTAATCAGTCAAGGTAAACAACATTTTTACAAATGGCATTGTATTAATGTATCATATCTTTAGCCTAAAGGACCCATTTTGTCTCTGCGTATCACTTACGTTTCTTTCAGTAGAAATGACAAAAAGCTACTTATCTCATTTTCTGTACTTTATGTTTCACTTTATTTGTACAGATTTAAAACAAATAAACTATGAATACACGAATTTGGCTAGACCATGAAATAAGGTAAGTGCACCAATTAAGGCCATGCTAAGAATTGAGTCATTGATAGTGGATTGTTGCTGTATCAATCATTCTCAAATTAAACGTACTTAGAGATATATTCATGGGGAAAAGAGAAATATAAAGTTCTGGTGGAAAATTTAGTTACTTGTATTGGTTGTTAATAATTGTGGTCTTTTAACAAAAGGCAAAAGCCTTATTAGGACCAAGGTTTCAAGTAAGGTCAGCACTTATTTTTATAATTTTGGAGCGGTTCAAAGGTGATAGAGTTTTAAAATAATGAAACGATTGAATGTAAACAATTAAATCTACCCTTTGAAAAATGTCTTCTACAGTTTAAATCAAACAAAAAGTTGTTTTTTAAATCTTAGCTTAGCTATCGTTACATTCTGGGCACCGAAAAGATTTTTTTTTTTTAACTCCAACACAAAGTGCATGGACGTATCTGCAACAAGTTTCATATCTTTGATTCTGAATAAAATGATATAGTATTAGGAAAAAAGTAGAACACAAATAAAAGAAAAGACACAAACACAAATTTACACACACTTCAATATTTCGATGCTATTAAAGCACCTTCCTCAGGAAGTAGTAGTAATTAGACTGAAGAGGATGTTGTCTTCAATGATGCCAACTTGATTGGAAAGGATGAAAACTTCTCTGATGAAGATTAAATTCCCTGAAAGTTTGTAATTTACTGTGTGGATGGTAGGTGGTGCTGGTGTAGTCTCTGGGTAGAAATTAGCGAATATTTAGGTTGGGTGGTTTTCTAGACTTTGTGATCCATTGATGTGCCAGTTCCCATCTTCTTAACTGAGACATATTACATTGTGTCTTGTGGAGTGATTTTAACACCTTGACAGTGCAGCAGTTTTCAAAGTTGAGGTTATGATTGGAGGCGTGTGCTGAAACTGGTTTTTCTGGATTCTTAATTTTGGTGTCCTGGCGGTGTCCATTCATGCGTTTACGTAGAGTTTAGGTGGTGAGGCCAACATATTGTGCAGTACATTGTTGGCATCCTAGTTGGTAAATTAAGTTGATGGACTCACATGTGTGACTGCCTTTGATAGTATAGATGGAGTTGGTGATGTTGCTATAGAAAGTGGCTGCAGGATGATGTATTTGGCAGGTTTTGCAAGCTGTTTTGTTGCAAGGTTGAGAGCCTTGCTGTGGTTGAATGAAGGTTGTGTCATTTTCAGTTACGAATTTAGGGTGTACCAGAAGATTTCTAAGTGATGGAGGCTGTTTATACACAAGGACTGGTGGTTTTTTGAGAATATTGTTGGTGCGGCTGGATGCTTCCAATATGTGAAAACCCGAAGCTAATATTTTATTTATCTTTTGTAGGCCTGGGTAGTACTTAGTCACTAGAGGTATAGTATCGGGTTTTTCAGGTTTGGGTGATTGTGAAGTTTCAGCTAGTCGAAGTAGGTTATTAATGAGAGGTTTAGGGTATCCCCTCTCTGTAAAGGCTTCTTGAAGGTTTTCCAGGTGGGTTTGAAGACTTTCTGGATCGGAGGAGATGCGGTGAGCCCGTATGGCAAGACTGTATGGAATAGATCTTTTAGTGTTGAATGGGTGGCAGCTATCAAAATGCAGATATTGTTGTCTATTAGTGGGTTTAAGATGTACCGAAGTTTTGAAGTGGCCATCTGACAGCCTAATGTCCACATCGAGAAATGTTGCCTGGTCGTGGGATTGATTTGAGGTGAACTTCAGAGCTGAAAAGGAGTTAAGGTTATTTAAAAATATGGTAAGATTGTCTTGGCCCGCTGTCCACACCATGAATATGTCATCGATGAAGCGAAGCCAGCAAAGTGGTTTGTTGAGTTGGCGGTCAAGAAATGTTTTTTCCAGTTTGCCCATGAACAGATTGGCATATGAAGGTGCCATCCTTGTACCCATCGCTGTGCCTTTGGTTTGAATGAAGTTCTGATCCATGAATAGAAAGTTGTTCTTTTCTAGTATAAATTTAGTGAGATCAAGAATAAATGATGTTGTAGGTGTGGTATTGATCGGACGCTTGTTGAGATAATATTCCACTGCAGCCAGGCCATGAACGTGAGGAATGTTAGTATACAATGACACCACGTCGATGGTGACAAGTATGGTGCTTTGAGGCAAAGGTTGCGGAAGGGTATTGAGTTTTTGAAGGAAATGGTTGGTGTCTTTGATGTGCGATGGTAGTCCCGTAACAAATGGTCGCATTTGTAGGTCGACATAGGCTGAAATTCTTTCGGTGAGTGATCCGCAGCTAGAGACAATAGGCCTTCCTGGTGGTGGTATGGTATCTTTGTGAATTTTAGGAAGCATGTAGAATTTAGGCGTTATGGGGTTTTTTGGTAGAAGAATTTGGACCATGGTTGGAGAAAGGTTTTGTCGGTTGGACTCTCTAGTGATTAGTTCTTGAAGCTGGTTGGCAAATTCGATAGTGGGATCATGCTCAATTTTTTTATATGTGGATGAGTCTGAAAGCTGTCTCTGCGCTTCTGTGATGTAATCATCTTTGTTCATGACAACTGTTGTGGATCCTTTGTCAGCCGGTAGTATAAGGATGTTCTGATTTTTTTGGATGGATTTTATGGCTTGGCGGTGTTAACGAGTTAGGTTGTGGTTTGTGGGGAGCGTTTTGTAGAAATTTGGATCCGAGACTTGCTGAAGTATAAAATTAATATACATTTCAATCGGGTGATCAGCTGGTAATGGAGGAGGGTCCCAGTTTGAAGGGGGTGAAAATTTGCTTAAAAGCTGGTTGGTTGTAGTTGGCTTGGTTGGTTTGTCGATGTTGGAAATGTTTGATGTGGTTGGTTTGACGATGGCGGAAATGTTTGCTGTCGTTGGTTTGTCGGTGGAGGAAATATTAGAAAAGAAGTGTCCAAGCCTCAGATTTCTGGCAAAGTTTAGCTCATCCTTAGTCAGCTCGAAGTGGTCAGGACGTTTGGTTGGACAATTGGTGGTTGGATATATTAAGAACAGGTGAAGTTTTAACAATGGCTTGTAGTGGTGATGGTTGTATGGGTTGTCTTTTGGGTAGTTTGGGCAGGGATCCCATAGGGGTGGCTATCCCTAGCAAGCTGGCTACACTGGGTTTCATACCCATTAGGGGGCATTTCGGTGTAGGGCTGTGTCCAAGTGGTCCTATGGGCCTGGAGTTCTGTATTTCAGTGAGATAAGTTTAGATAATTTCTTGAGTTTGATGGCGGCGTATTTTTCTAACAGTTTATTGAAAGGATAAAGATAATGGTTGATCTGATGAATGGAACCAGGTTTTTTACTCTCAGGTGTTTTTAGAATCACTATGAAAGAGGAGGAAAAAGGGGCATGGGCGGATGCTGTGGTAGTAGGAGTGTCAACTAGATTGGTATCAGAATTATTAGTGCTTGACAAATTAGATGAATCATTAGAAGAGCAATTCGATGAGTCAACAAATGAATAAACTGCAGATCTCTTCCTCTATCTGCTTCCAGTGGTGATGGACTCTTTGTTCTTGGATAATACATTTTCAGGGACCACAGCTTCTCTTTTAGTTATTTTACTGGGAGCAAAAGATTCTGGAGTAATAACATTGGCATGAAATGGGTACGATACCCTGAAATGATGTTTGATGGTGTTACTGCTCGTGGCCACACTTTTCCAAAAAGATAACCGAAGGTTGCCGTTGTTATATTCCTCTCGGGAAGCGTTTCCCAGAATCTCAAGATTTCGTCATCCCAGAATGATGCAAATGGCTTGAAAACGTATTTGTCCATTGGTTGTAGGTAGTGTGTGGGAGGGAGGGAGACAGTATAGCGTTACATTGTTCCTCTCAGCGACATCCACAATATTGGCATCTAGGTGTGAAGATGCACCATCAAAAATTAATAAAGTCTCGCCAGAAGTTTTTAATTTTGAAAGTGTTCAATCCATTTAATGAAAACAGAAGTTGTCATGGTACCTTTTGCAGTCATACATATTTCTGATCCTGCAGGCACATTTGTGAACCAGGCTTGACCCTTAAATATGATCTTGGGAGAAATCGACTGTCCAATAGCATTAATACAAGTCACAATTGAAATATTTTCAGCATGTTCTGGAGCCACTTTGTGTACCATACGACTTCCTTTTTTTTTTTTTTATAGAGTGGTGTCTTGTATTTTCAGCCCCATTAATACTCTACTCATGCCATTCCAAATGGCTTACATAGCTTTCTGCAACTGCTCTTTTGTACACAGACATCTCCTTTTTGTCACCATTTTTAGTATCTGAGAACATACATTAAAAAAAAGTAGCTTTTGGTGCCATTTTTATTATCTATAACTACACATTAAAGAAAAAAAATAACTTTTTGGTGCCATTTTTAGAATCTAAGAACAAACATTAAATAAAATACTATAAAAAAATCATTAAAGCAAGAAAATTATTTAATAAGACATGTGGTTCTAATACGGCCAACTTCTGGCCTTACAGGGCTAAATTATGTCTTATTTTATTTTTAACCTATAAAAATAATAACTGAGGTGCTATTATAAAACTTTTTTATATTTTGAAAATAGATTAGATACACTTTAAGGATATACAAAACACATTATATTTTCATAAAATATACACGAAGCTATAAACAAAAATGTACCTACCACGTGGTAGTATCAGCGAGATTAGCTCCGGTCACAAACCCTTACTCCTCTCTGCATTGAAGCTCACTGAGGACCAGACAATGATTGATGTTTCTTATCACTCAGCAAAGCATACCGAACAAAGAGGTGCTGCCATATAGTGGAATTATTTTCCTGTTCTTCATAAACCATTAGTGGGCTTGGTGGTCTAT
Source organism: Timema shepardi (assembly GCA_902151425.1). Taxonomy (NCBI): domain Eukaryota; kingdom Metazoa; phylum Arthropoda; class Insecta; order Phasmatodea; family Timematidae; genus Timema; species Timema shepardi. The sequence goes on along the minus strand of CABFVX010002221.1, from coordinate 100,615 downwards.
ATGGCCTTATTTGGTGCACATAACTTAACATGTAGATAAATTTGTCAAATAGGAAGTGGTCGTAAAATAAGGTACGTATTTTCAAGGAGAGGTTCCCCCCCAGTCGTTTGAAATAGTATATTTTGAATCATCTGCTTTCAACCGGCAATAGAAATAGTTCAATATAATTGAATGAGATCCATGCACATATTCTTTACCATAAACATCATTTAAATATTATGTTAGTATTATTGTTCATTACAATGGAACAGCAGTAGAGCTGTAATCTTAAAACAGCATGTATTGTTTTGTTTCATTTAAGCCAATTTTCACCCAGTTTCAGTGAACGATCTTAATCTCAACCAAACGATGAATGGCACTGAAGGTAACCTTACGTCCCCCAACTATCCTGGTCAATATTACAACAACCTGGATTACAATGTGCGTGTATCTGGGCCCCACCTGACTAGAATTGTGATCCAGTTTTCTCGACTAGATCTGGAGCCTCAGTTGAATTGTTTGTACGACTATGTTGAGCTAAGGAATCCTGGCTCTTCCAGGGGAGCACGCTGGTGTGGCTCGTATCATAATGACATGCAAAGGTGAGACAAACTAATATTTGGGAGAAAAATAAAAAATACAACAGAGTAATTGCTTGTTACAAATCTATTTACATAAAGATGGCAAGCATGGTATTGCTGATTTACTACTCCTGAATTAGATAATTGTTTTAATTACTTCATTTTGAGTATATAATCAGTTTGTCAATAAAAGTTTCCTTAAACCAAATAAATGAGATGTTTAGACGATTGTGGCTCACCAATATGGCCATTTTCACAACCTTTAAATACCCTGGTGGCTTGTAACCTAACTGCTAATAATTATCCAGGCTGTGGACCAATAAACTAGTGCAGCGTGTGGACACGAGGAGAGCTATATTCGATTAACCGACAGATTTTTCTCACCCTCATAATTAATTCATTCATAATAATTCTCGAATTGAAATGGGCATACAAGAAAATTATATTCCCACCTAACTGTTTTGATAAAAATACTTTTTCATAAAAGCTTATTTTTTAAATGTTTGGATTTTAAGTGTTAGTAATTAAATTTTGCTAGTACAAAATATGAATATTGGTGAGTTGAGAAGAACTGGTTTCTATTTTTGTAAGCTGAGGATAAATGGTTACTGGCAGGCCCTTTTTTCTGGATAAAAAGGTGGTGGAATTCATCTTATGCTTAGGCCTAGCATTTATATATTTTAAAGCAGTCCCTTAACTGGAGTGGTTGCCTTTTATAGGTCTCTCCTCAACCTCCCCTTGATTTTTCCAGCTCCTAAAATACTCCATTACAGGACAAAATTTTGTTTTATTGATACGTATAGGGACATGCAAAATTGAATTTAGTACAAAAATAATATTCATTCACTGATTGAAATGTGTTAGTTAAAAAAAATTAAAAAATACAAGGCTATTCTTATAACCAGCCACATATCTTTTTAGTTTAGATATAGCCTAGCCTACTACTTGATAAACAGTTTACTATAAATTTAAAATATTTTCCACAGTTTGGCCATTTCCCCTACTTCTTCATCCCTCTTCCTTGTCTTGCTCTTAGTGCCTATGGCAGAATGACGTCCACGAAGTAGCCATGTCCTTACATTGTTTGAGGGATCAAAACTGGTTAGAGGGGGTCCGACAATCCTGATGAAGATGAGGTTTTTTTACGTTATCCACTAAAATAACAGCCCTGTCTAGTGTTACAATTATGTTCACTTGTGAAAAAACCCTCTCACACTCACTTGATGACACTGGAATTGTATGTATTGTGTGCTTAAGGTGAAGGAGCTTTATAGGCATTGATGTCAGAGTACACAAGATTATAGAAATAATTAACCAGTTTTAGACTTAACAATACATGCTATAACTAAGAACATGATTCAACTGTTACAAAAGTTCATAGGCATAGACACAGATTAGCTAAAATAAAAGAATAACACATTTAACGGCGGTACAGACCTAAACTAGAATATTCCTGCATAGAATTGCATACTTTAACACTCCTCCTCAATTCTACTACAACCACAAAATTAGGCAAAAAGTCTTACATGTACCCTTAAATACAAACAAATAGACTCTAGTGAATCAGCATTTGATTAAACCAATATAATTACAAAAGTACTCAAACTTATTTCCAACCAAACTCTTTGTCAGAATGTCAGCACATTGTTCATTTGTCTCCAAATTAATCACATCAATAACACCACTTAAATACAAATCACGACCAAAGTTGTATTTGACATCAATATGCTTTAGTCTTTGATGTTCCCATTTATCCAAACATCTTATGCAGGACTGGTTGTCTTCGTACTCCTTGGTGGGTTCTAGAGTGATCCTAAGCTCCTGGATCAGTCTTTTCAACTAGAGTAGGTTGGATGAGGCGGTTGATAGGGAAACAAACTCTGACTCCATCGAGCTAAGGGCAGCTATAGTCTGCTTACGTGTAGTCCGACCAACAGTGGCACCATAAACTTGAAATAAGTACCCAGATGTAGATTTACGATCATTGCTGTCATTGGCCCAGTCCGCATCAACGTAGGCCCGTAAGGCGACATCACAGTTCTTCGGAAAGAAGAGACCAACTTCAAGTGTTCCTTGAATGTATCGTAGTATTCGTTTGAGTCCAATCCAGTGAGCTTCTGTTGCATTGCTCTGATACCTGTTGTAGAAATTCACTGATAAGCTCATAGCAGGGTGAGTGTAGAGCAGAGCATCACATGCATCAAACTGCAACCCCCCCTTAATATCTATAGGGTGAGGAAGACTGAGAATCAGGCAAGAATGTTACCTGATTGAACAAAATAATATTTTATTGTAAAAAACAATAATAGTACAATATTTGAGAATGGACAAACCTGTGCGTGAAGTGCACGCCTCTGCTTATCAGATAACAAAGTAAACAATCATGAAACATTTAACAAACAACGCAAAATGTGTTGTTCTTGAAACCTAACAACAATGTACAGTTCGGGATCACAATTTTATGGACCTTAGTTCCTTGGCTGCTTAACCTACTGGAATAGTCCCCAGAATAAGACGTAAGGCATAACCGTAACTCCCCCGTAGAAGCCAAGTATAAAGTTGAATATTTAAAGACGCTCGAAACTAACATGGCGTCACAGCAACCTAGTAAGCTTCAAATGTAAAAGTAAACTAAGTATCATAACGACTTTAAGTATTTAACCCGATAAATTAAGCCGAGAATAAATACAGCTAAACTAATGGTTGAATCACAAGACGGGTTTCGAACCCGGGACGCACAGACAAACTCTGGGCGCTTTGACCATAAACTAGTATTTAAATAAATAACTATCAACAGAAATTTTGGGTTCAGACCTTAATTCTAGGCGGGTGACGAAGGGCGACGGTCTCACTATATGCCGCGGTAAGCGCATAGCATTGCAAGTTTAATTAATAAAATAATAAAGTTTTAAGATCCAAAAAGATAATTTTGACTAGAGTCCCCCCCATGACGCCGAAACAGCAATTTTGATATAAATGTCAATAATCCCCAAGACCTAGGTCGACGTTCTCACCTCTTATCCACAAGCCGGTGAGGTAGTAAGTGACCTCATGTTCCCGGCGGAGCCGTATTTATACAAAACATAATTCTCAGAGGGGGGGAATGATCGAAGGAATAGGAAGGCAGAAGAACATAACCATGGAATGTGGAAGAAGGTCCGAGAACAAAGTAGAAGCGCCTCGACACTACGCGTGGCCGGATACGGAACTCTCTTCTTTCTTCGGCTGGCTGGACATGTGTTCGACCCTCGCTGTGGACCGGTTTGGGCGCGTCGCTCAGTGTGTTTGGCGTATCTTCCGAGAGCGGAGGTCGGTGATAGTTTGTGCCGTGTGTCGGTCTTCTGAGTTGGTGAGTGTTGACCCATATTTGATGTAACTGGTTGTTGCTCTTCTGAGTTGGTGAGTGTTGACCCATATTACATGTAACTGGTTACAAAACTACCAACAAGCTCATGGTACATTTTTTTTTATTATACACTCTTATGTAGTTATTTCAGGTGGTTTTGTCTCCATCAATGTCTTGACCAGTTTGCATTGCTTCATTCCAAATTTCTTGAGAACTCTTTTCAAGTAGACTGTTTGGCTAAGGGACATACCATCAGTTTTCTGATCAAATTTTATATCTAGAAAGTGGTGCAAACCTCCAAGATCCTTCATCTCGAATTCTGCCATAATATATGTCCACCTTCACAGGGGGGTCAACTGACCCTTTTACCCCCCCTGGTAAAGACTCATAATATAGCCAAGTGATAACCTCACCTGTTAAACCTAGACCTATCAACATTAAGGATCAATTGTTTTGTTTAATTAGATTAAGAAAAAGTTTGAAGCACTGCCGGTTGAGTAAATAATATTTCTCTAGTAAACTGATGGATACCCGGAGGTTTGTTGGGACTAATCTTAGAATTTTGTAAAGTGAAATCCCTTTAATATATAAAGTCAAGAATACTAGCATTTAACATTAATACATGGGGCTCTAGGAAGTTGATAGAATATTGAAAGTGTTGCCTTCTAAGATAGTGTGATAAAGACATTAGTACACGCGGTTGAACCGGTAGTATTAGTATTTGTAGTGATGGCAGGGGTTAGCTATAGAGTTGACGTTATGACCTTGAACTATGTATTGAAATGTATGATCAATAAATTATGATCAAATTTCTTATAGGAACTGTACACGATTGCTGATTAAATATCAATTAAATATGGATGGAAGGATCTATGAACTAGAATTCATGACTGATAAATGTAGGATTTTTAAATGTTTAGCAAGTGTCATGTGGGTACAGGTCGACAAGAGAGGAAACCAGAGAGGTTTTTATTTTCAAAGATCGACTAGAGTCTGGTCAGTCAAGCATATTTTTTAAACATGTGAACATTTGTGCTGTGTAGGGAGGTCTTCATTATCGAAGTTGTGTGTTTAGTTCTTTCTGGATTAAATAGATTTTCATCAGCAGTATGATCAAGACGGGAGGAAGGGATGGGAAGTTTAATCTCCTAGACTCGAGATAATAAGTATGCAAAATGATTAGAGGTGCATCAGCAAAGCGGAGAAGTGTATCGTATGGTATGGATGCATCTTGTAAAGGTTGAGAGCTTGAGGGCTAGGACAGTGACAAAACATATATCAGGGTTGAAGGGCAGAAAAAGAGCCCGTTAAGGAACAAATGTTTCCTTGGCTGAGAACTCTTCTGTATTAGGATACAAACCTATGCTGTCATAAATGTCCTAGGTTCCCTTATGGGTGGCTAGGTTAAGGTTAGGTTAGGTTTATTCTGAACATGTTTGACAGCATGTCATGATAATGCATGATGAACCTAGGTAGATGCAAAGTATGATAAATAAATATATTTATATATATTGATAAATGTAAGTAGATAATTTTTATAATTTTCAAAGTCAGAAAAGTTTTGTGACATCTCTTCATACCTTTTAGTAAGTTGGCAACATACGAGTATATAGATGTAAGCATACATGTATGAAACTGTCAAAGGGAATGGGAAGGGTTTTTGTGAAAGTATAGTGGTGGTTAAAGTTTATGTGTCTGCACTATCTTCAAGGATAAGAAATATGAACGAAACTTGTAACTGACTATGTATTCACGTGTTAAAATGTTGGATATACTTCCAAGAATTTTGAGAGTTAAGAATATTAATGTTTGGAAAGTGTGCGCAAGGATGATGGAGTTGATCTGAAAGAACAAATGTTCATTTAATTTTAATTTTTTAATAATATTCCATTCCTCCATTAAGTTATACAAATTTAGAAAGTACTTATAGAGGGTTGGATGTTATTGAGATAAATATCTGTCTTATCACATTACTACACTAAGTGTTTATAATGTCCACATAAGGACTGTTGTGCTGGATGTCTGAGATTGGTGATTATTTGTCTTAAAGAGGGAAAGGGATGGGGCGTTTTAAAGGGTGATGTGTTTGGCTGCTAAGCAGGGTTTTGGTCTTTGTGCTGTAAGATGTAGGTTAGGCTACCCGCCATATTACATAAGTGAAGTGCACTGACATTTGTCTGTCGAAGTCTCTTTGAAGTCTGTTTGAATTAGATTGAACTCGATCAATCTTTGTTTATTAAATTATGCTTACGTATAAAGTACAGTATAATAAATAAACTATCATTTTTTATGTGGTTTCATAACTCTTATAAATGTAGCGTGTTTAAATGTAGAACCTTGAAGAAGAAAAAGGATGATAGAAAGAGTGTTCACCTTTCAAAGAGAGAGAGAGAGAGTACGCTTTTAAAAGTTTGACTAGATCATGTCTGGACGAGCATCAAAAACATTCATGACATCATCAGGTCTTTGCTTGCACCAAAACTAGCTGAGGCTTCATCCTCTGACGAAGAATGTTGCATCAGTAGGAAGTTGGGGTTCATGGGGAGTAAGGTGGGGAAGTTGTTTTTCATTTTTGCTATACTACCTTTTTTTTATACCCAATAATTTATACAATCGGTCTATAACATATTTTTCTTTTCAGTTAATAGTATAAGGTTGAAGTAATGGTGGTCGTGAAGGGGTAGGGAGAGAAAAGAAAGAAAGGTTTTGGAGAGAGGAGAGAGGTGTTGAATATAATAAGTTAACGGTATCTGTTCACATATTCTAGTGATGTTAGGATAGATGGAAGGATGGTGAAGATGGTAATTTAATCTTACGACGTTGAGCTGTCTAGCAGCAGGACGCCATGAATCCATGGGTCACATGACATCAGATCGTATTCGGGTCATCAGTCATATGTAGGGAGAGGAAGGTTTGTACTGGAGTTGGAGAAAGTAATTTATTGCTCTGAGTTCTTAGTGGTATGGGGTAAGCTAGCAGAGGTCTGGATGCTATTGAAGAAATTATTGGTGGGAGGTTGGTCAGGAGAGGAGAATTCGCAATTATAGGTTTGGATGTGATGGTAAAAAGTAAACAAATTTTAAAAGTATATCATTAACTATTATAGGACATAGCTCGTGGAAATGATGTCTTCTGTATGTCCCATTATCATCTTTATGTACAAACACACTTAGGGTCTTCTTTAATAATGGAATTTCATTTTTATAATTCTTTAGGGTAAGGGTGAGTGGGAAACCATCAGAAAATCAAGTATGGGCCTGCTGAGGTCCACACGTATTGCTAGTTGATTTGTCCGCTGCTAGGGTAACTATTAGAGGTAGTTAGTTTACCAGACGCTACCATGATTAACGGCTGTGAAGTTGGTGGTATTGATTCTTAAGTTAATTAGTAATTACTGTGTTTTGTAGCACTGACCGTTGCCATAATAACCATGATATAAGCAACTCTATTGTATCACATAGTTTATTGCTGCCATCATATTGCGGAGCCAGAGTCTTCTATATATCTCTACCTCAAATAACTACTCATGGATTTTATTTAATATTGTTAATTATTTGTCTATTCATTCTATCATATATAATATTAGACTGTTTCTCATAGTAAGTTGATCTGTGTTGAAGGATGAGGTTCGTGTCAGATGGGCACCAAGCGGAACTTTGGTTCCACTCGGACTACTCCGTGGCTGGGACCGGGTTCTCAGCCACTTGGTGGGCTGTTGATGTCTCTGGCTGTCCTCTACAAACTCTGACTGCTCACGAGGGCTTCCTAGCTAGTCCTAGTTATCCTCATTGCCTAATAAACCACCTGGACTGCACTACCACCATCCTCGCCCCAAGTTGGTATTTATAAGATTATTTTAGTCAAACTATTTACTAAGCTTTACTTCTTGAAGGATTTGTCACTTGTTTCATCCTGAATATACTTACAGTTGTTTGAATACAACCAAAATATTCCATTCTCTTTTAGTAAAATATGGTTTAGGAGGAAAACTTGGAGAACCACTGCTTGTAAAGTGACTGTCAAAATTGTTTACATTATTATCAATTAACATTTATTGATCTTGATTGATGGATAATTAATATTTAGCATACAGGAATGCTTGATCTACTAATAAGTGTATTTTCATAAAATAATGTCAAAATATATATTCGAACTTGGCTTATTCGAAGATGAAGGGGCCATTAGAAAAATTTAAATCAGGTAAGTTTTTATTTGGGCTAGAAAAATAAGTAATAAGTAAAATACAGTAATGTATAGGTATAATTTTCTTTTTAGACTTTCCATAGCAATATGTACAGAGCAGAATAATGTATTTAGAGTGGTTTTTTAATATAGAAATTATTATTATTATTATTATTAGCACCGCATCTTACTACCCGTTCGAGCTATACACACTTACGCTAATGTGTAATGGTAGGGTGATGGTGAGATGAAATGGAGGACCTACAGCTTAACGTGGAATCCGAACCACGGTGGAGGCCTGGCATTCCCCACATTCACCAGATGTATTGTCAGAGGTGAAGGAAGGGTTTGGTAATCAGATAAATCTGTGCCGGGACCGAGGATTGAACCCCGGCCGCCAGCACAGAAGTCTGACACCTTACCCCTAGACCGCCAGGTCACCAATTTAGAAATTCTTGACGGTCTTTTATAGTTAATACACTTAGGTTGCAGTAAACTCCTCTAGTTCATTCAGCGCCTGGGGAATAGAGGGGCTTACATTATGTTGTCCCTCCAACAAGTCACCTCAACTATTCAATGGGATCCATGGCTTGTGTAGATGCTAGGATCGGTTTATCTGAAAGCTCTGTCTGTTCCCCTTCTTCATCTGAAGATGCACTGTCATTTCTATTGCTCATAACATCTGCCAAATGTTTTGCCTCTGTCAGTTCACCACCAACTGCCAAGTTCTCGTCCAAGTTCACAAAATCCTCATAAGGAACACCTGCGTCATGTCCGACATCTTCCCACAGTACCACAGCGGGTATGATCCAAACAGCTTCATTTTGCTCTTTACCTTTGTTGTGGCAGAAACCTCCTTTTCAAAAGAAGTTGGCGATAGTGTTTAGTGTCACTTGGTTCCATGCACTGTTACACATTCGGGCAGCTTGGAGAATATCAAATTTAACCTTGCCATTCTTTATCAATGTAAGCACCCAAGAGAATGTTCTAGACCACAAGGGGTCGGTAGAAGTGCTTGAAAGTTTTAATTATTCCTTGAACCATAGGGTGGCCTACTGACGTAATATTTGGAAGAAAACACAACCTTTACATTTTCCAATATATGGCTTTATGTGCGTTGCAGTTGTCAACAAACAATATGATGTTAGGTTTTGTTTGCACGCAGGAAGCCTTATGTCTGCGCAGCAACAGATTTCAGGCTGCTTTTTGTCATCTCCGAGGTAATTTGAGGAGCTGTTTTTCAAAACTCAATATCTTCAAACAAGTTTTTTGTTCAGGAAATACAAAAAACTTATAGCTCTTGAACCATTATTCTAATTTAAACTGTTTAGTTGTAGATCTTGGCTAACAGAATGTATTACCAAAATTATGTCAAATTTTAACTATGTTTTATTACACTTATTAATTAAAAATATCTGGAGATATCAAGTTTTGAACAAAATAGAGGGATATAATATGTAGCTTTGTTTTAAAAATAGATGTAAAAATCAAGTTTCATTCAAAAAATATGATCAAAATGACTCTAAAAACATAATTAACACTACAATATAAGTAAAATAATTACTATCAATGTCTGTAAAATATTTATGTTATATTGTGAAAAAATTAAGTCTTTTTTTTATACAAATAACAACTGACGCTTGACATAACTTAAATATATTGAAATCACACAAAAACAGAATAAAAATAGGTGAGTTTTATACATATGTATCAGCAATTTCCTTAGAGACTAAGAATTAACGATGTGGCAAACCCTGACAGTTTTATTTGTCAAATGTGTACACCAATTTCAATATCCAAGCAGTCACACATATCCTGAACATCCTCACTGAGGTTAAGGGTGTCAGGCTCTTCACTGCTGATTAATAATGATTTGTACTAGAACAACTCAGAAACATTTTTCCAATCTTGTCTGAAATGTTCCTGCAGCAACTTATCTACATCCTTATTAGAGTTAATGAAAGCTCACAAATTTCTACTCCTACATTAACTTTTGTTTTTTCAGAATCAATCGATGGCCCTCAACACTTGATTCAAATCTGAAATTAGTCACACAGTTCACCTTTGTACAAATAGTGTCACGTTTAGTAGTAAATTCCTTTGCATTAAGGCGTTTCACTTCACTAATTCCTTTAACTTTTGAATACCGTCAAATGGGGTGAATTCGGACGGCAAGGTGAGTTCGGACAGTTGAAGAACATTTGTCTTTTAATGCTGGTAGCACCGTGACAAAGGGTTGTGCTGTCCTGTTTTTTCAGGATTTTGTTTGTATGTGCTATCTGTGATATGATAATCATTGATGTTTACGCTTTTACACAGTAAAACGTGCCTTTCTAGTAATATAAAGTTGACATGTTCAAAATAGTAATTTATGTCTCCTTGTGAACTTTTAATTGTAAAGCTATAAGAAAATCATAATAAAATGTCTGTTATTTTATATACACTTTGTTAGTTTGTTTGAAAGAACATATCTTTGTGAACTGTATTTAGAGACAAATATAACAGTATATTGGGAGATTTTTAGTTAGAAAGTGATAGTGAGGGGTGACTTCGGACAATGCCGCGAAATTATAAAAGAAAATTGGGGAGCAAACCTTATTGCAATTATAGTGTTGATAACCTAGAAAAAGCTCTCAAGGATATAAAGGGAGGCAAATTATCTTACAGAAAAGCATCTGAGTTATACCAGATCCCTCGATCAACTCTTCAAAACAAATTGAATAAAACAAATCCCAGAACTATTGGAGGACGAACAGCTTTAACTCATGATGAGGAAAAAATGTTACTTCATGGAATTCAGAGAGCCGCTCATTGGGGATTTCCATCTACCCCAACAGATATTAGATATCTGGTGAAAGGGTATCTTGATAAATGTGGGCGTAAAGAGAAAAGATTCTGTAATAATCTGCCTGGCTCTGAATGGTCACGGTCATTTCTCAAGAGGCACGCAAATGTTTTGTCTGTTCGACTTAGTGAAAATATAAAGAGAGCTCGTGCGCAAGTGAGCAAGCTAATTGTTGAACAGTACTTTGAGAACCTGCACCCAACATTAGAATCCCTTCCACCCAGTAACCTTCTAAATTATGACGAAACAAACATGTGTGATGATCCAGGAAAAGAACACATTATTGTCAAAAGAGGAGTAAAACATGCAGAGAGAATCCTTGATTCTTCAAAAACAAGTGTTTCAATAATGATGGCTGCTAGTGGGGATGGCAAACTACTACCCCCCTATGTTCTATATAAATCAGAAAATTTGTGGGACACATGGCAGGAAGGGGGCCCTAAAGGAACCCGCTATAACCGTAACAAGAGTGGCTGGTTCGATCTTCCTGTGTTTGAGGATTGGTTCATCACCATAGCCCTACCTTATCTGAAATCACTGGATGGACTAAAGTAATGATTGGAGACCATCTCTCTAGTCATGTGTCATTGAGAGGGATTCAAGAATGTTGTGCTTCTACCACCCAATAGCACACATTTGTTACAGCCATTGGATGTTAGTTTTTTCAGGCCACTCAAAACTGCATGGCGGGGTGTACTTTCTGATTGGAAAAAGTTTACACGAGGTACTATTTCAAAGGATGCTTTTCCAGGTATTTTGAAACAGACATTGAATAAAATTTTAGCAACTCAATCTGACAACATAACTAATGGATTTCGTTGCACTGGATTAGCTCCTTTTGACCCAAACTGTGTTTTGAAGAAATTACCTGACAATGAGGAGTCACGTGAAGACAATTCAGGTACAGCTTGGAGTGCAAGTTTTGAAGAAGTCTTAAAGCATGCTTGCTACCCCACCACTAGCTCGACTGGCCGCCGCCGCAAATTGAATGTTCCTCCTGGTAAGTCCATCTTGGGACATGACTTAAAAGTCCCTTCAGAAAGTGACAATGAAGAGGTTGAGAATATTTCATCATCCAGTGTAAGAAGCAGCGATAGTGAGGAAAATGAACTCAAGAGCAATGAGGATGATCATACTCCCGCCTTCCTAATCGCTAAATATTTATACAAGTGTGGCAACAAGGAACTTAGTAGGCAATATGTTGGTGGTGTAAAAAATATTGGAGAGAACACAGTGGATTTAAGTTTGTTGCGCTCATGTCGAAACAGTAAGAAGATATTTGTGTTTCCTGATATTTTGGATGAAGACACCATAAGAAAAGAGCAAGTTATCAGAGTACTGCAAAATCCATTGCGTAGGAGAGGAAAGTTTATTTTTAACGAGGATGTAATTTGAGTAACATTTTATTATTTGAAGCTGGAATTATATAAACTGAAATAAAATAATAAATAGAACAATATTTTAGTAATTTATATTTGTTTTTTATATTTTTTAAATTGTAAATGCTTTATACATTTAAAAAAAAAGCATTTTACGTGTCCGAAGTAACCCCATAGAAAGAGTGAATTCAGACATTCATTTAAAAAGTATTTGTCCGAAGTCACCCCACCATATAGGGTGACTTCGGACACTATTTATATATTTTTATCAAGCAAATACATTTATATAAATTAACAACTCATTAAGCACTGGATTCCTAAAATATATACCCCATGATTGACATTGTAAAAAACACAATTTCATCATTAAACTTTTAACTATCACTAAATATACTCCAAAAGCGTCCAAATTCAGCCCATTTGACGGTACACACTTTCAAGTCCTTAAAGTTTATAAACAGCCCAGTACTTTCCAAGTTTTTTTAACCATTCCTACTTCCTTGTAGATTTTGTTATACTCCTCTCTGGTTGTTATAACTGATTTTTTACGTAGAATTTTCTCAATTCTTCCAAAAGTTCTGTCAGCAGGCAAGAAACTATGCCCTTGAACAGGGAAAGTTACTACTACTTCCTTTATGTGATTAGGTGATTCATTTTTAAGTCAGTAAAGAATCGTTTGCTGTATTTGATTATTTTTATTCTGGCCTGCACAGCCATCACAAAATAATAATATTTTACTCGCGTCATTTGTTTTATATTGAAGGCTTCGCATGTGATTTAAAAGAGCAAATCCTATTTTATTTGCTCCCCTTCCAGCCTGTTCTTCTGTTCAGGTGTAAAACACTGGGTTCTTGCTATTAACAGTAACACAGCAGAAGCAGTAGTAGGCAATTTGTTGACTATAATATGCTTTTTGAATTGGTGTCTTTGGAAGTGGCTGGACTTGATGAAGGTCAAAACAAATATAAATACCATTTTCAAGGTCAAGGTCATGTCATTCCTTTGTGTCATAAAAGGTATTTGCACGTAGTTTGTGTATACTTAATTCCATCCTTAATGTCCGCCTCTGAAATACGTCACTCTGCTTAGTTTATTTCAGTTGATTTTTCAACATTATACATGTTGAGCATGCATCCAAGGCTGGTGATTAAAATCCAATGTTATATTCTTTGATGAAAATGTTGTAAAACATAGGAAATCTCACCCTAAGCTCATCAGCTGCTCTGCTTTGGTAAATCCCATAGAGCTTAGAAATACCATACTCACGATCAAGATAAATGTGACTACTTTTATTTCATCCATAATGACACTCACGTCTCTTTTACTATTTATTAAGTCTTTTACACAGTGTTTTTTATCAATTGAGTTGTGTGACTTCCTGTCCCCACCATGTTTTTCTTTTGGAATACCATTTTCATTCACTAACTTTGCCAACCTTAAAACTCTTGCTTGAGACAGTCCCATACCATAGAAAAATAATTTCTTACATACAGGAACATTTCTGTGAACAGTTGTGTGTAAAAAGTACTTTACAGACACTTTGCATGATGTCTTGTTTTTACTTACTGCTAGACTTGGACGTTTTCATTTCGTATCACTCACGCTGAGAAAATGTAATAAAGCTCGATCTTCAGTGCTCTTGTTAGAGATACTATATTATTTGTAACAATTCTTCATTAAATCTGCATTAGTAATCAAAGAACAGCGAATGTGTTTACTTTTGTGGCAAGAAGGTCTTCTGTCATGTTGGATCATCATCAGAATATTTTAAGCACTTTCTTTTTTCTGCTTCCTTATGTTTAGTCTGTTTATGTTTTCTCGATCCATTGTTTACCTGTCCCACAGTCACCTACATATTTTTAAACAAATAAATACTCATGATTTACAAAGTTGAAAACGCTGTAACATGAACACTAACAAACTACGAATTTGTTTATGGAAGCCTATCCACATTTTATGAATAATAATACTTGAACTCAATGTCACATTATGAAGATGAGTAGTGCATAGAGCTGCCAACATTAAACAATAATATTTAGATCACCCTTAAAAAAATATGTACCTTACTAACCTGTATGGTAACATACTGCTATCTCTGGACAAATTGCTGAACTAATAGGGAAAATATTTTCAATTCCAGTTGATATATTCAGTTTTGATGAAAAATATTTAATATTAATGGTTTATACTGGAGAAATATTAAGTTTTGACCAGAAATATATATCTGGTTCTTAATGCTATGGATGTATACTGTTTTGATCAAAAATTGTGTTTTGTGTATGGTTTTTATATATAAGATATTCACATTTGGACAAAATATCTTTAAATTTGAATGCAGGCCAGGCAAAACAAATAGAAACTGCCAATAAAAAAAAATATTTGTGGAGATAATGAGTTTTGAAAAACAGCTCCTCATTTTATTTTGAACTAAACAAATAAGTTTGAGTTACGTTTGATTTTTTAACATTGTTTTAATAGAAGTTTCGAGGGACCAAAGAAACAAATTAAACACGAATTCGAATTATCCAATTTTGACTGTACTATCAAAGGGCTTATGTAGTATATGGTAATTTTAAACGTCCCTTTACTTACAGATAACTGTTGCTTAAGTCATGCAGGCTAAGCAAACACAGTTATCCGCTATTCATAAGACCATACATATTTAAGTAGCCATTCTTATATTTGTCCAACATATTAGCTCAGCCGGTAGCATGTTTATTTATTGAGTTAAAGGTCCCGGGTTTGATTCCCGGCATGGGCAAAATAATTATCATTGATGAAATGTGGTTTTACACTTTTAAATTGATAAATTAACACCCGGGGAATTGATGTTGAGCCTTTCTTAGTCTTAAGTTGGATTATAAGTTATATGAAGCTACGACAGTCTTAGCAATCCGGTAGTGGAAAATATATGGCTTGAACATAAAAACTGACCACAGCTTGGAAACTGTGATGGATGTAAAGTAAAGTAATTATTATATTTGTGAGTTGGTTATATTAAGTATCTCAATTTATTTTACATGATGTTATTATTAAAGGTGCTACACTGAATATCACCCCATTCCTTAATCGTTGTTAGATTTCCTCAAGAAACAAAGTTAAACACTATCAAAACAATATCAGATGAACAAGTTTGATTTTATTTGTTGTGGATTTATAAAAAATAAAAAATACATCATATTATGGCTAAGTGTAACGTAGTTCTAATTGAATACATGTTGTATACCAACCTAACATGAAATTTTACCTACACCTCTCAGTACGAGCTAAGGCCTCCATCTGCTCAGCATTCTTCTTCCTATTAAACTAATTTTCGTTTTGGATTTGAGTTATTAAAATTTTATAAACCCCCTATTTTTTCCGTTGGCTGACTTAACTAAACTATATTTTATTTAAGTAACTATAACTTATTCGCACAACAAAAATGACAAATATGTCTAAGATAACATATTGTTACTGTACTATTGCATACTCTAGGGTCAAGCTGCACCGAACCGTGTTCAGTGATCATGTGTTTTTCTTTTCTTGATGGTGCATGACGTCAGCTGCATGCCAAATACTGAGTGCTCCAAGATCCACTTGATTGATCGCTCACTGAGATCAGTTCTTAGAGTGCGTTCAAGAGTAATGTCAAAGTACCAATTTACCGCTGTTGTAAATTAGTTATTTAGTTATTTTGTATATATCTAACCAATTTAAACGTTTACTACAACTTTAATTTAAACTTTTATTTAATAAACCCACTACTTCCATGAATAGTATAAGAGGGACAAAATCAGATAATTCTTGTTACTGTACACTTTTGTAATCTTGAAAAAAATAACTAAATCAGCATCGTTTATCGGCAATATCAGCATCGACAAAAAAAGTTTCATTGGCAATATCTGAAAAAGGGCTTAAATGAGCGGGAGGTGCTTGCAGTGGCTTGTGATGATGTCTTTAAATTGATTTGTCAATTTATTTTATAATACATATTTGATGAAGCATTTTAAAGTGGTCTAACACATAATTCAGATTGTAGCCAATTGGACATTTAATAGACTCCAATAAGCTACAAGTCTAGACATTGAGGAGAAACAAAATAATTATATTATTATTCATACTTTCAGAATAAAGGGGTTGAAACCGCCTTTCCTTGTTACGACCCAGGAATTAACTAATTTTCCCTTCACATTAAAGAAAAGATAATAATTTTTTACCAACCTAATAACAAATATGTGATATGATACATTTTTTAGCTATTCTATTAATCATAAGGATAAATTACCTTAATCATTAATGCAATGATCTTATTTTTTTTTCATTTTTCTTAATAATGCGCCTCGCTGTTTCTTTTGTATTGATAATATTCAATGCGTCTTTGTGCACATGGAGAACTGCATATTTACATCCCCACTGTGAGAACCAGTTTTCCCATAGTTCAGTTCTTTATTAAAGGTTTCATATCTGCGCAGATTATTTGGGGTTGGGAATGCCTCTTGTCCCTTCCATTAATGACGCACATCCTATTAAGCTCTAAGTTACAAGAGTTTTTAAACTTTTATTTACTCGGGGATGTTCACCTTTTACACTGAAAGTGGTCCAACCATATCTACTCTGCAGCTTTTGTGAGATTATGCAATATGATAATTCACAATAATCTCTTGTAATTTATCTTTATATTTCAAGTTTAAACCTCTGCATTGTCACTCTTATTTGGTAGTAGAAGCAACAACCACATTTGTAATGAAATTAAAATGGAAAGGTAAAGGCACGCAAAACACAAGAGTGAAATACAAGTTAGCAAATAAGTTTATTGGCATCGAAACAAAAGAGAATTATTACATATTCACAGACACGATCGCATGCTCTACTTTACACTGTTTAATGTTAACAGTTAATAAAGTAAAAAGAAACATTGTTGCCAAAATGACAGTGTTTGATGTGAGGCACCTTAAATTGACATACAACCAAGACAACAATGGTTGGGTTGAAGATTGAAAAATGTGTGACAAAATATATGGCTACAAGGATCAAATAAAGCCACGGTTAACACTAATCTGAAGGATTAAATCAAGCTATGGTTAAGCAACAATACACAACGTTAATACAGCCATATGGCTGATAGCCTCATCCAGGGTAAGCATGGTCACATAATGATGTTCAACAACTTTCAAAACTAGGATGGCTATATTTAACGAGTTAAAGCGATAGTTGCTAACTGAACTAGTTATCTTTGGTTAACTCCAAAGAACAGTAATATGATACAAAATAAATGTTTCAAATGCTGGAACTATTAGTTTACAAATAGTTAAAGCTAGATATCAGGAAACTATGGCAGGCCTATTTCTAATTAGTATTGCCTGATCACCCAATAGTATAATTAATACTCAACAATAGTCTGGAGACAGAATAAAACAATGGAAAACTTCTAGGCATTAAAGAGCAAAGTTGCGCCTGAAGGGAGCCAGACAAATATAAACAACACTAATTGGGCCACCCCTCTAGGATAGAAGCATACCCACAAATTGAGCACCGCACTTAGGTACATCAATAATGTCAAACCAAAGACTGATAACAGCCAAAGACCCAATTAGGTCATGCGGTAACGCCATGGATTAACCTAATCTTGCCTTTTTTTCCCAATATATAGGTTAGAGAGATGGTCACATAGAACAAGGCATCAGACTGTCCCCAAAATTAAAGATTAGGTAGTCAGTCATATGGACATAGTTAAACAATAAACAAGTGTGTTCATAAGGACTACACTCTGTTTAAAAATAAACAAACTCTGGCAAAGAGTAACAATTACACTTAAACCACAATGAAGCTTCTCATATGAATAAGATCAAAAATACAAGTCTGTAACAGACAAAAGATATAATCTTAAAATAAATTACATTATCTGCAGCGAGGTGGTGAAACTGATGGAATAACCATCTTGACCGCTACTTGTAGGTTACTTTGAACTGCAGCCTCATGGGTGCTCGTGAGGTGAGTTGTTGGAATTGATTCCAGAATTAGTACTAGAGGCGCTGCATTACATACGAAATGAATCTGACATCTAAGAAGTGAAGAGGAAGGGAGGGTTTGCTGGCAGGCGCTAAAAAGTTCAGAAGAAATTAACTCTTGGCCAAAGTCCAAGGCAGCACAAAGCGGACGCTCACTCTCGAGATTCCTGCTCAGTTGACAAGGTATTCCAGCCATGTCTGTGAGTTCTTTTTGATTGTCTAGCCCGTTACACCTCTATTTGTATTTGAGATTGATATCTTACCTTGGTGATCAAGTTAGACATAAAATAAATGAATACTGATCCTTAATGATAAACCATAAGCAACGCTTACCTCCTAAATCAATCTGGGATAGATAAGAGATAGTTGTTATATATTTGTCGAGTTGCAGGTGCCCCCTCTCCTCCAATTGAAAATCAGCACCAGTTCCTCCTTGTTGAAGTGGGAAAGCTGATTGTATCTGCTGGGCAAGAATACATACCATTGGCTGTACAATACAGTGACTATTCACCTTATATAGGCGACCTAAGTCGAGGTCTGTTTATCTCCTATTTTTTTTCTTCCCAATGGAGGGTAAAAGTTGAGATGCTTACATATTGAAGCTGATGTAAGCTATAAGATCTTAGATATCATGGTCGCTGCTATTAATACATGACTCAAAATATGTTTCTTTGTCTACCAATAAGCACTAGTCTGACACCTTTAGCCATACAGAACTGAGTAGATCAGTAGTCGCAAGTGGACGTGGGTAGAGCTTGGGCCCTATTCTCTATTAGCTCTGGTCGCGATTCTTTATCAGCTTGGGCCCGAATTTGGTTTGTGGTTAATGAAATGAAACAACAAAATGTATAAGTTTGGTATATTAATTAGTTTCTACTCACCTCCCAGTGTCAAATTTCTAAATAATATTTCATATTCACTTGCTATATTTTCTTCTAGCCCCAGTGTCAAATACAAATAAAAAATGTCAATAATGTCCACGAATATTGTTTTCTACTTACATGGTTCTTGACAAGACGAGACTAACACCTTTGAAAACATATGAACTCTTACAATACCTAGTTAATTGTATTTGTATTGGTACTTAACGAGATAAAAAGGCTTTCACCAAATTGTAGAATAAAGTAAAATGAATGTTAAGAGTACTTCACTTCAAAATTACTTTTATAAACAAATTGCATTTTAGTGAACATGAGGCATATTTCCCCAGAATGTTTTTTATATACATGTATCATGACAAGACGAGATTAATGCCTTTGGAACATTTTGTATTTCACAGAGAGTATTAATTTAAAATATTCACTTGCTCTTCAAGAGCCTTAGGTTCAATTCCACTAATATTGTTTTCTGCCTTTACCCATTACAAATCACTGTTTGCTTGTTGTAGCTTCCAAGTGTTAATGCAATTAAATGGATGTAAATAGGAACGAATAAAACTTGCATTTTAATACTTTAATATGCTTCTAAATTAGAATAACCATATAAAATATTTTATAATGTTTTTTGGAATAGCTTAATATTGTATGAACTCCTATAGTACCTAGTTAAATGTATTTTAATTAGTACGTAATAAGATGACTTGTTAAATAAAGTAAATCTGTATTATATTTTTAACCTTTTTTGCCAGTAATCTTTAGAGAAAGGTAGGGAAAGAAACATCTCTATTCCTTACTTTCAATTGTACAAAAATAGGGAGTTAATTCTCTTCTCAGCCAATCAAGAAACTAATGGTTTGGTTCCATTAATACACAACAACCAAGGACTAATAACAAAGGAAAGATTATGGGATCCTGATGTTATCATCTAATATCAATGAGCCCTTTTGGAAAGGTGCTGTCACACAAAAAATAATGATTTAAATGGAGAGAGAGGGTTATTCTCCGGTTTGGATGTGTCCTGAAAGGGGAGGGGAATCAAAAGAGCCTATACATGGTCGGCCCTGGCCAGGAAGGGAAAGGGGGTTTTTGCATATGTAATTCAATTATGGGGACTGACTTTCCAAATTTTTGGATTTCGAGTCCAGGGCTTCGGGAAGCAAGGTGATGAGTCATTCAATCATTGAGTCAGGGCTTTCGACTTTATTTAGTAAGATTTGTTATTTAATATCAAAATATGAATATTTAGAGTTTGAGGAACGATTAAGAAACAACAAGAAGAGTATGGAGGAGTAACTATTCAAATAATTATTGAAATTTTCAGCAGGTAGACGTGTGTGGTTGGAAATTACTGACTTGGACATGGGACCTAAATCAAGTGAATCATCGCTGGAGCTGGACCTAGGTAGTAACGATGGATGGTTCCAACCATTCCAAATTGCCGGCCACTTGACTGACGGAGCATATTTGTCCCATGAAGAGAGACTAATGATGTGGCTGCGGACAGGAGATGAACCTCTGGGTCGAGGATTCAAGGCTATCTATAAGTCGGGTACAGTTAAATTGATCTCGTAAAGTAACAATAAGTTATTAAATTTTAGAAATATAAGTACGGTGGAACCTGGATAATTCTAAATTGAAGGGACCAGGGAAAATTCAATTCATCCAAAAACTTGACTTAAATAAGTTTCTTAAAAGGAATTCCCCTTTCCACTTCCTTTATCACCACTACTTTTTTGGCCAAAGTTAATGATTTATAGGACTGTGGCTTAGACAGTGACATCACGACACACACACACACACACACACACAAACACTATTGTACAGTATGTACCAAACAATAAAACAAAATAAACTCTCACATCATAAGAATATCACTACAGCCGAATCACTAAGAACAGCGCACGTAACCGCTCGAGAGGTTTGAGCTTGACTAACGGAGTACAGAACTGTACGTGTAAATAAAGACGTATGGGTGAGCGGGGGAGGAGTGTGAAGAAGGGTACTGACCGTATTCCATTGTCACCTTCCCTGTTTCCAAAAATAGAACAACAAGGCATTGCAAATAGAAGTAGGAAAATAATACTGCACAGTACACTACCGCTTAAGAAAATTTCGAACTAACCAAAACAAAATTTGAATTATTCACGATTTTTTTACATTGTTTTGATACAAAATTCACGAGACTGGGCGTAAAATTTGAATCAAGGATGATTTTGAATTACGGAAGTTTGATTTTGTCAGGTTCCACTATATTTCTATTTTGAATTTTCATTGATAATGTTTAGTTTGAAAAATCTGCCAATACTTTTTTTTAATAAAATATTACAGCATGTATCCATTATACATATTAGAGAAAAATAATTTAATGCACATATATGATAATTATGCAGTTGTATGTAATCATGATACTCATAAAGAAAGAAACCTCATTAAATTCTCTTAGATGATAACTATACAGCTGCACGTAATAATTATAAAGATAGAGAGAGATACATCATTAAATGTTCTTGGAGAATAACTATGCAGCTGCACGTAATCATTATAAAGATAGAGAGAGATACATCATTAAATGTTCTTAGATTCTTTAGTCCTAGTGTCTACACATTTAATTAAATTCTTTAAAAACCATACTATGGTCAAGCTCTCTTAAATGCTAATATTATGCTGTTAATAATTTGTACCACTACATTAATGTTGCTGACGCAACCCCTCCTCCTGTGGGGTGGATCTGTCAGGATAGCTTGCGGGAGGGGTTAGGTCACAGGCAATTTAGTTGTGTGGTTCGAAATAATTAATAGGGCGATGAATTTTGGTTTAATAGAAGTACTAAGAGATAATACAAACTGTGATGTTAGATGAAGTATAAAATGTATATAATTGATTGAACGCTCACGATTGTAGTAGAGCTGGCTTACTCGTGTAAACTTAGACTGATGAAATGATAGATATGGGTTGCGACCCCTACAGAACTCTATCTCGGGACCCTGGGTACTTGTACTGGGATAAAAATGTGACAGCCCCGATGCCATCAACCCATTGCCTGCTCTAGCCCCTTTTGGCCCAACTAGAACAAATATTGTTATGAGTAGTCAGCATTGCCATTTAATGTTTCTAATTCGTTACATCATATTCGCTAAGCCAGCAAATTTAAGCACATACTTACAAGAAAGTTATGTAACTAAACCAAACATACCAACCATGCT
This sequence comes from Timema shepardi, assembly GCA_902151425.1. NCBI lineage: Eukaryota > Metazoa > Arthropoda > Insecta > Phasmatodea > Timematidae > Timema > Timema shepardi. The sequence goes on along the minus strand of CABFVX010002221.1, from coordinate 78,232 downwards.
CAGGGTTGTGACACTACCCCCGTATTAATCAAGATTTTGGAACAAATTTTCTAATATATTAACTCAACAACAACAAACAATTCTAATATTTTCATTCTTACACTCACATATATTTGCTCTAGTACTTTGGTAATTTTACTAAACACCTCCTGTTAGCTGTGACTTCTTCTTGGCTCATTGGAATCTTACATTTACATTCGGTAAGGCAGGTAATTTGGTATTTACTCTTACACAAGGTGTGATTACTTTTCTGACCAAATAGCACACAGTTACAATAGTACAACACAAAATTACTACACTGGGAATTCCATAACTGTAAGCAACATATTTTATTAAAATTATTTTCCTCAGTTATTGACTTTGCTTGGCTAATTTGCTTACTGTCTACTGTTGAGTCACTGGAAACTAGATAACTCTCCAGCTCCTTTTGCAAGTGTGTTGAAACATCTACACGAGATAAATTAAAACTCTCTTTCCAAATTACAAGTTTTATCTCAGGAAACCATATAGCGTTCCAATGATTATTAACTTTCAATGTGCACTGATGAAGAATTACAAGAAATTTAAGAAAATCCCAATTAAATCCCAAATAGAAGAGTTCAATATCTTTCTTCAATTTTTTATGTAGAGCTTTGTAATGGAAGGAATGGAGCTTTTGCTTTATCTTCACATAAATGTTACTTCGGTGTATTCAGACACGGTATACATCCATCCTGACGTAATTCTTTTAAAAACAGGACTATTTAAAATTCTCACTCCTCTCTTCTACATATTATTATTATTATTATTAACTCTAGACATGAACAAAATAAAAACACAATCCTCTACATTACTGTCTAGATTATTCGGACATATGAGCAAATTGTGTCCATTACAACCCAAAAAATAACTTTTGTCTAGTGAGCTAAAATACATCCTATCTTTACTTGTTAAAAATACTTAATCAAGGTTAAATTCCACATATGTTTCTGTTTGATATAAAGGTATTGTAATTTTACAAATCTTATATTGTCTAAAAACTCTTTTTATTGTCAATAAAAATGTGTTAACAATTAAATGCAACTTAATTATTATTAAAATAGTATTAACAAAATTAATTTTACAATCATCTAAATTAAATGGTTTCACTGGATGTATAAATTGAGGATGGGGAGGCCTCACATTCTCGCTCATCACGGTTAGTATGTTTGAAAATAGATCCGGCTCAGTAAACATATTATTCAATTGGTTTTTCGAACTGGTTTCAAAGTATAATGAAAACTTCTTAATTCCAATCAAACGTTTGCTAACCCTTTTGATTCTCTCAATAATAGTTCATTAATACAACCTAAGAAGTAAGGATGTGCGTTCCCTTTACTAAGGGCTCCTTACTGGTACTAAACTGTACATACTTACTTTGACAACGAGAAATATAATCTCTTGCTGAAAATATTTGAAAACTATTCTCGGACAATACTATGTCCTTCTAATACTTAAATGCTATTCCTGCGTTTGATAGTTGGATGAAAACTGAATACCACCGGGAATGAACCCATGACTTTCCCATCATTAGCATTAAAATTATCCCTCCTAAAGACATAATTACTATATTACAACAACAACAACAACAAAAACAATTAATTATTACAATCACAAGATAACACTGCTATGGTTAATCCTATAAGAGGTGAAACAACAAAACAAAAATACATTTAAGATTACCTTCAAGCTCTGTCCATTATTTCATTTTAGCTGATAAAACACAATTTTTTCCAGCTCATCTACATGGCGGGATTCTCTCGTTGCTGGTTTTATACTTTGTCTGCACTTTGATCTCGTAAAAAATGATAACACCACTACAGTGAGTTTTTTTTACTGCACTTCACTGCTGACGAGACCGTAAAGATAGTTGTGGGCTGTCAATCTAAGGCTGGTTCTTATATTTTCAGTTGCTACTGGTATCAGCTCTGGGGTATGAAAGCTGGACCTTGTTCGATTCCTGTCAAACTCCTGACTGATAGGCATATTGCGTGGTCCACCCCCTTGACAAATCTCTGGATCTGGAGACAGAACTGAAATATTATTCCTAAACAAAAATAATATTAATCTCTTATATTTACTACTACTGAGTGATATAGGAACTTAAGGCGTACCTTACTTAGTATTTCTAAGATTCTATATGGCCCCTTGAATTCAGTCTGGAACTTCCTAATCTGGTTCTTTTTCAGGGTGTTACATGTTTAAATAGGTCCAGTTTCCAACGTAATACCTAGTTGGTTGTGCTTTCTTGTCGTGTTGCTTAGCCTGTTTCAAGAATGAATCATGGTTATTTTGGCACATCTTCTTCCACAGCTCTTAAAGTTCAGCCGCCACATCAATTACAAAGTTATTCGACAATCCTTCAGGTAACTTGGTTCTAGTAAACGGTGTAATCGTCTTATTGACATAGATCACTTCGTATGCTGACACCTTGATGCTCGAATGTACTCGGGTGTTAAATACAGTCACTACGAAAGGTAAATAGATGTCCCAATTATTAACGGCAACTCATGTTGACAAAATGCGACAGCATTCTACTGAAGTTTTGATGTACTTTCTCCACTCTACCATTACATTTCGGGTGTCCTGGACTCGTATTAGACTTATACAATTTTAAAAATTTACATAACTTCATCATTAGATCTAACATAAAATTAGTCCCTTAGTATGACAGTGTACCCAGTCGCTACATTGTTGTCAGTTTTGGTTACTGGCCCCACGTTATGGCGCCATTTTTGTAACAAGTCACGCTGTCTCAGCTGATGTTAATGGCCTCGCATTGTCATCTTCTTCTTAGGTTCGTTGTCCACGGCAGTCAGTTTCGGTAGAACATCTCGGGGTTATTTAGATAATGGTGGGGGTAGAGGTATACAGTCGATTTAAAAAGATGTTTATCGTAACATTTGAACTAGAAGTTTTATTATAATAAATTTTTTACATATTATTACCGAGGATATTTTAATTTAGTAACATGAAATAATTAATACCTAGCTAAAGATAGCTATTTAGCCACCTGGGCTATCTCTACTTTCTCCCATTTTGAGACTCTACACGTGTCGATAAGTGAAAATGAGAGTACACGTCTTTCTTTCTTTAGTGATTTATTTATCTTCTTAATTACTATTTACAAAACATTTTTCAATAAACATAAATGAATAACAATAATATTTACCAACCCATAAGGGTTCTTTAATAAAGCGTGTCCGTCGAGAAAAAACAAAATAAAAGTTATTTTCTATCCCCCAAATAGGGCACAAATCACGTAATGGCGAGGGGGTATAGTGACCCCACCGCACGGCACATATCACCTTGTAGGTGTCATACTGTGGGTGCCCGTTCCTTCACCGGGCGACCCGCGCACTTCTGTTGAATTCGGCCTATATGGCCGGCATCCCCCGCTGTCTGGCCACCCCTCCCAGTCTCACACGACTAGAAGGGGGGTCACGACTCCCCAGATTCGACTCCGAGGTCACCTTCCGACGTCGACGAAGGGATTCACAACGCCATCCCTGATTCGGCGGTAGGGACGGCCAGGAGTGTCGTAATCGCCGATGCCCCTGACGATCATGTTGGAGCTGGCCTGCGCCCGGGTGAAGAATTTCTCCGCCAGTCCGCGGATACGGCTGTCCAGGGATGGGGGGCCTGACGTGGTCAGGAGAACGCGGTTTGGGACGCGGGGCGGAGCCCCGAGGATAAGACGAAGGAACCGGTGGTATACAGTACGGAGATGGTTGTATCTGTATCTAGGAAGATAGGAGAATACGGGAGCGGAATCAAGAAGGATGGACATCACACAGAGCAGAAAAAGTCTGATCTTGTGGCCGTACTCCAGTGGACTGACCGGGCGCAAAAGAGGAGCCAGCTTCAACATGACGCCCCTGGCCCTTCCCTCCGCCGAACGCAGGTGCGGGTCCCAGCTGCATTTCGCGTCCAGGGTCACCCCCAGCCACCGGACCGACGGCGACCACTGGACCGCGGTACCCTCCACGCGAAGTGGCTGCAGGGGGCCCGTTCCCCGACGCGTGAACAGAACAGCTTGCGTCTTGGCGGGTTGGATGGTGAGGGATCGGGTCCGAAGGTAGGCCAACAGTCCCCGCAACGCGAAGGTAAGCTTGGCCCAGACGACCTTAGCGTCCGGGGACTGCGCCAGGAGAGCGGTGTCGTCCGCGAACTGGAAGAGTTCCGTTCCGTGCGGAACGGGCATGTCCCGCACGAACAGGGAATAGAGGATGGGGGAAAGGCAGGAACCCTGGGGGACTCCCGCCTGAATCGGTCGTGGGGACGAAAGGGCTCCCTCGACTCCCACTCTGAAGGAGCGGTCGGCGAGGAAGGACTCGAGGAGACGGAGGAGGGGCGGCGGGATACCCGCCCCAGCGAGAGCGGTGAGAAGCCCGCGGTGGCTGACGCTGTCGAACGCCCCTTTGACGTCCAACACCACGAACCCCGTCCGGGCCCCGGCGTTGAACGCGCCGGTCACCAGGTCGACTACCTTGGCGACCGCGTGGGTCGTCGACAGCCCCTTCCGAAAACCGAATTGGTGGTCCGGCAGGAGGGGGTTCACCTCCAGCCAGGCCTCCAACCTAGCCAGGATCATTCTCTCCGCCACCTTGCCGACGCAAGAAAGGAGGGAGATGGGTCTGTAGGAAGCCGGGTAGGCGGGGGGCTTCCCCGGCTTATGGATAGGAACGACGTACGCCGCCTTCCACTGGTCCGGAAAGTGGAGCAGTGTCAGGACGGCGTTGAGGATACGGAGGAGAAGTACGAACGCCTTGCGGGGTAAGTGGGTGAGGAGGAGGGGGGAAACCCGATCGAGCCCCGGGGCGGACGAGGTTTTGAGCCTCGCCAGGGCCCGGGACAGCTCGCGGGGGGTGACCAGTCGAAGGTCCGGGTAGGGAGGGCGACCCTCGACCGGGGGAAGGAAGGGATTATCGGGGGGCTCTACCGCAGGAGGCTCCGGATCTCTCGCCGGAGAGCCCGGTCGTCGCGCGAAGCTGGCCTCGAACGCCACCGCCAAGGCCTCAGCTCGGTCCGAGGCGGCGGACGCCAAACCGCCCGCCACGCGCAACCCCGGGATTAGATCGGGCCTGTGACGCATCCCCTTCAGATGGCGCCACAGGGAGAGATCCTCGGTGTCTAGGTCTTGGAGCCTCCTGCGCTGAGCCTCCGCCCTCCACCGACGGAGTAGCCGTCGGCAGCGGGAACGGAGGACTCTGTAGACCTCCCTGGCTCGAAGGATGTGAGACCGCTGCCACAGGGCTCGCGCCCTGTCGCGGAGCCGCATCTCGTCTAGGATAAAGGGTGGTAGCGGTGGACCCAAGAGAGGAGGTCGCCTCACGGGGATGGAGGAGTTAGCAGCAGAAAGTAGGGTCGACGCGAAGAGGTGGGCCTGGCGGTCCAACTCCGCGACGTCGGGGATGGGTGCGGCGGGAAAGATCGCGCGGGCGAGCCTATCCCGATATCTAGGCCAGTCCGCGCGTCTGTAGTTGAATCGGGGAGGCGTGTCGACGGGCATCGGGAGAAAATGCAAGTCACAGGTCACCGGGTTGTGGTCGGACGATTGGGACAGGTGGGTGACCAGAGGGGAGAGAAAGGGTCTCCTCGTGGTCAGGATGAGGTCCAGGAAGCTGGGGAGGTGACGGGGGTGTTCGGGGAGATAGGTCGGGAGGTGAGGGCGGTGGACGAAGAGGCCGTGCCCGTCCGCGAACCGGCGGAGGGCGGTCCCCCTGCGGTTGACGCCGGCACAACCCCAAGAGGCGTGCCGGGCGTTGTAGTCTCCCGCCAGCACAACGCTGGCGTCGAGACCTCGCAAGACCGCCATGTCCGCCGCGGACAGTTCGACCCCGGGACGGCCGTAGACCGTCGCGATCGTGACCGAGTACGCGGCACCCAGCAGCCTCACCGCCACGACCTCCAGGGACGCGAGTCCCGGGACGGCCGCGCGGTGGTGCTGCAGAGTCTCCCGCACCAGCAGGGCCACGCCCCCCCCCCTCCGGTGACCACCTCGGTCCGCCCGGTGGCAGAGGAACCCGGGTACCTGGAAGACGGAAGCCTCCGTGAACCACGTCTCGGTAAGGAAGGCGATGTCGACGGCGTGGTGGGACATCAACAGGAGGAGTTCGGGGACTTTGTGAGTGAGTGACCTGCAATTCCAGAGAAGGATGCGGAGGGGAGCGATCATAAGAGGTTAGAGAGAGCCTCGAAAAGTATCTCCAACCTCTTCGACCAGTCGGGGGCGGCGACGAAGGCAGCAAGGCGTTCCTTCAGGTAGGGGAGCCGGGAACAGATGTTGAGGGGGCGAAGAAGGTCCCAGATCTCAGATAGCCCTTTGAAGAAGGAGCGAAAGTCCGAGGTCTGGTCGGGGTAGGCGGGAGGACGCGCGGACCCCGCATGGGTACGAGGGGGATGCGGGCCCGCGGCCGGAGCGGTAGGAGGCGCCCGCGCGCTTCCGGGCAACCCCGGAAACGCCCAGGCGTTAGTGAGAGGTGGAGGGGCGGGTTGTCCGGGACGACTAGAGGGTCGGGCCGACGGGCGAGCCTGGCCGGTCGCCGCCGATCGCTGACGCGACTCGACGAACCTGCGCCTATGCGCACAGATACCGGCGTTGGCGGGGTGGGCTTCCCCGCAGTTGGCGCAACGCGCGGGATCTGCGCGGGGGCGCTCGCACACAGAGGACGCGTGAGCCTCACCGCACTTGACGCAGCGCTCCTGACGGAAACACCCGATGGAAGGGTGACCGAAACCCTGACAGCGGTGGCACTGCTGGGCCACATTCTTTCGCCTGAAGGGTTCCATAGACACCTTCATGTGCGAGAGGACGGTCTCCCCCGACAATTTCTGGAGCTGCTGGCGCCCTACCAGAGTCACCAGAAAGAGCGGGAAAGGCCGCTCTACTTGATCTGGCCCGGCGGGCCTCTCTCCCAGGCGGGTCACCCTTCTCACCTGATAGCCTTTGTCCATCAGGGCGGCCTGTATGTCCTCGCACGGTGAGGTCATCGGGAGTCCTCTGATGACGAGACGCCCGTCTCGTTCACCGTCGGTGGGGAAGGTGTAAGGCTGGTACCCCTGTAGCACCAGCATCTCTAGGAGGGTGGAGTGGTCGGCCAGCGTGTTCACGTAGAACGTGACGCGGTTGGTCGACCACTTCAAGCGGAGACCGGTGGCGAGTTTCCGGTTCCGTCTTTACTCTTTACGTGCTAACAGACAAGTGTCCATGTCTGACGCTTTCCTCACAGATAAGGTCAAACACAGACGCTAAACCAAAGGCACTGATTGGCCAGGAGTCCGCGGCAAAACCTCCCCCTCCCCTGAAAGGCTGCACGTGCAAGAACAGCCGCGTCTCCCAGCTTCCGGGTTCAGCTATTGATACAAAACACGATGCTTATAAATGAAAAGTAAAAGTAATAAATTTGGATGACCCTAAATATTCCCACAAAGACTTTAAATAATAAACAACTATTAGATTAAAAGTTTAAAGGCCTGAAAATGAAGTTAATGAATTTAAATTTAAAACATATATTGCTTACAACTTTGGTTATGATTTACATAACTTATAATTACCATAAAACCCCACACTTTCTTATAATTAACCATTTGATAGTAATAAAGATAATTAAATTAGGCCTAGATGAATGGAAAAGAACAATGTATTTATCAGCTTAGTATTCCCAGTATCTTGAGTGTTTTAATATGTAAACTAAAGGAAAAACTAATATAATTTTATAAATGAAAGTTGAGAGCTAAGGGCCTAAAACCCTGACCACTTTACAACAGAATACTTGACATAGCTCCAAAAATACATTCAGAAATTAACAATCTAGCAACTATCTCAGCATTCTGATCTGGTATGTATATTATCGCCAAGTATTTTGAAAAATTGTATAAAACAGAATGTACTTATTCCCGTCCAACGTCTTAGGCATTGGACCAACAATAGTTACTCCAATTCTCTCAGATGAGCTACTTTTGGTAACTCAGTAACTCTACTAGTTCTGGTTTGGTTATTCCCTTCAGAGTCCTCTTCTGGCAGTTGTTGCAGTTAATGATTTAGCTGTCCACATCTTGTTGTCTTGTAGGGCGCCAATATGATTTTGTAATTCTAATATTGGTGGATCGTCTCCCAGCGTGTGCTGATAACATATAATCGTAGTTTTCACGCAGAATATTTTCTATTTCTTCCCTAGATACAACAGTCTTAAACTTTGCTTAGTTTCCCTGTACAACATTCCCAATTTGATAAAGAGAGGCCAGACTTATATTCTCAATAAACAACAAAATATTATCTTCCAGTCTACTATGGAATACTGGGATAGTTGACATAAGTGAAAAATGTATAACAGTTGGTATAGCTTCACTATCAATTAGAGATGGGCTAAACAGTGATTTTACGATATCAGTGACTGTGATTTTAAAATATCGGTGATTTATACCAGTGATTTTTCACAGTGTCTTGATGGACCGATATATTTCCACTTTCACAGTTTGTTGCTAGGTACTAAGTAGGAGCCAGGAGGTTCTTAACCATATCGTTGCTAAACTGAAATAAATTCACTTTTTGAATCAACGGTGAAAGATCAAAGAACAACAATTACTTTAAGAATTAATAATATACTTTAGATTGAAAATGTAAATTACCGTATGTTTATTTCGGTTGCAGTTTATCAAAGCAAAGACCGACACTGTTCGCACCTGCTGATCACCATATCGTTAACAGAATGAAGTATGAACGTGAACTGATATTTTGTCAACCACGGTCAAAGCTAGTATTTAGCTCCTGTCCGAGTAGGCGCGTACAATCGAGTATCGAGTATGGAGTATGGAGTATGGAGTATTTCTGAGTACTGGGTATTTACTCGAATAATCCCATGACATTCGGTTGCCTGTTGGAACTTGGAAGGAGAACTAATTACTTGGAAGTTTGGCGGCTTGCAATGGAATTCGATACTTAAAGACTTAACATAAGCTCTTTCTGTCGGCACTCGGCA